>JAOUZG010026841.1:1404367-1435488 GCA_026289955.1 Argiope argentata
ATATATATATATATATATATATATTAAAGCATTGTGGTTGAAGAGAGAAGGATTTAGAATTTTTTATAACTTTGCTTTATTCCAACCCTGGAGGCATAATCTAAATACAAGTAAAAGATGATGAAATCGAAATCCGTTCACAAGAGTAAAAGAGACCAAAATATTTTCACAAATGATTTTATATGATACTAGCCGCCTTTGGTGACCAGTCGGTTCACCAATATTAATGCCGACTAAAGAGTTAAATCATTTTTATATAACTTGGTCTTATAATAAGTTTTTCAGCAAAATATTTTTAAGCTTCAAATTTTGATAGTCATATAATTCACTTATATTATTATGTAGGCCTTAAGCAGTCCTATCTTTGAAGTCCGCATCTCTCTCTGATTTTCTATCACTTTTAAATTAAATTGAAAATGATGAAACTTCAATTAATTTAAAGACCTCTTTACTCAATCTAAGCATGTCTTAAATAAAACTAAGAACTGAAAGCAGAATAGTCCGATATTGAAGTTTTACGTTCAATACAGAAATTGAAACATTATAATTTTTTTTTATAATTTATAAGGTCTCAAGGAATTATTCAGCAAAAATTTCACAAGTTAATTGAAACCTTCAGTTTTTAATTTTATTTTTAGATGTATATAAATGCTCTCAATAATAACATTTTTTAAGGTTTATAAATATATTTCAAAAAATTATGGTTTAAATTCTTTTGGTCTTATAGATTCATATTTGTAATATATTCTTAATATTTCAACTTCTAAATAAATAAATAAGCATTTCTATCCTCTTCAAATCTGGCTGATTTATTCAGTTCTGAATATTGAAAGTTTAGAACAATCATCATTATTATAATCTAGGCCAATTATTCTGGAGTAACTCTGATTGGCTTCTTTGATATCTTGATAAATTGATCTAAAATCGCCAGTTTATAGCGAATAGTTATATTGAAATTTTCATAGATCGATCAGCTTTGATGATTGATTTAGTTGATTGGAATGCCACTTTTTTATTTAAGGACTTATTGTCTCAAGAATATTTTGTTAAATATGATTCACAGAGCAGATGATGTATGTAAAAATTTAATTCAACAGCATTTTTTCCCTAAATCTATAATTATATATTTCACTTGGACCAATTTCTAAGAGATTTATGTCTCTCCCCAAAAAATAAAGAAATTAGATGTTGGGCTCCGATTACAGAAGATGCCTTGTAGATGTTAAGCCATATTTGCCTTAAATAAAATTGTTTAATGGGAATAGTAATATATGTATAGTAAAATATCATAGAAAACGTTTCCATCCATTTATATTCCAAAAATATCATGTTTCATATTTGTTTCATTTTATGCTGACACGTGCCGAAAATGACATTTTTATATGTTTAATTTGGAATGATGGCTGATTTATTTTTTCTCGTGAGAGAACATGATATTATTTTGGTAGAAAGTTTTGATGTCTCCGAAATATGCGGGTAAAAATAGTTTTATATGCTTTTACAAATTTTGCATTGTTAATTATTACTTATGCTTGCTTGAAAGAAGATGCGTTTTCAAAGAGTTGGCGTACTTTTACCTAGTATTGCTTTAATATTACGTTACTTCGTTGAAAGAAGATGCGTTTTTATTTCGCATGATTCATTAAAATGCGGAGATAAATTACAATCACGAAGGCTAATTCTTTGATTTGTACAAAATATTTCTTCACATAAGTAAAAGTAACAATTCAAAACATGTTTTAAAAATTAAAAAACGAAAGAATGCAAAAATATTTTACTACTACTCATTATCAATTGCTTTTTGTTCGTCGTTTTCTTTGAAATGACGTCATTTTCAAAGTTCGTTTAAGATTTATTGCTTTTAAATTATGAAACTCGCTCTCAGAAGATTATCGTTTGGTGCTTTTCTAAAAATTCTTTTTCAGTTTTAACTGTCGCACTTTTGTAATATATTTTTTACTTTGTATTTTTATTTACTTTAATTCTTTAATTGAATAATTAATTTTGATATTGCAAACGATCAAGAAAAATTTACTCTTTCATTTATTGTTAAAAAAATATCACATTTCCTATTTATTTCATTTCATATAATCACGTGATGAAAACTCCAATTTTCTGTTTTATTTTTGGTAGTAATTAACTTTTTTTAAAATCAGAACTTCTGAAAATGTGATGGCAACATTTTATTAAAAGCTGATTTTTTTTTTTTTTTTTGAGATCCTCGAGAAGATAAAATTTTATTTTATTTATTTATTTTTTTTGCGAAATAAATTGTTGAAAAACAACCGATTAAAATAAATGTTTAAAAATTCATTAGAAATAGAGTTTTAATTCGTAGATCAAAACATTAGTATCATTGAAAAGCTAATTTTTTGAGCTTTAACTTGATGCAAAAATCAATTTTGTGCTGTAATATTTTCGGAAGTTATAGCGAAAAAACGTCAAAATTTGGCTTATTTTTTAATTAATTAAAAATTTAAAAAAAGGGCTCCGAGGTGCACATTCCCGGCACCCAAGGTATACATATACCAAATTTGGTAGCTGTAAATCGAACAGTCTGGCCTGTACATCGCCAACAGACACACACACATTGTGCTTTATTATAAGTAAAGATTTTGATATGGATTTCTTTACATGTGTCAATTTATGTAAGGGTATTTGCACTTAAAAGAATTTGCTTAACTTGACAGATTTTTATTCTTCACTCAGAATGTGGGAACATATTGATCCGAGCATATTTGAGAGCTTTTGTTGCATTAATTAAATAAAAAAGGTGGAAATGGATCAGAAAATAAGAGAATACTTTATAATAAAATTAACATGGATTAAATTGAGATAGTAAAATTATGATTTAAATTATTTTTTTTAATTTCATAATCTATCTTTCTATTTATATACACCATGTGTGTGTGTGCGTGTGTGTGTGACAATATTTTAAAATTTAATTTAATCCGAATTAATTTTCAAAGCTTTATTTTATTTCATCTCATATTAACTTCATTCTAAAATATTCTCTTATTGCTTGATCCAATTCCTGCTTTTTTATTTAATGAACCAGCTCTGTAAAGCAACTGAAATCAACAAGTTCCTACACACAGAAAGACGGGATAAAAATTGTTCTAAAACATTCTTGAAAAGACCCCTGTCCCCCTTGCCCAGGACATGTAAAGAAATCTCTATTAAAATCTAACTTTATATAATCATGTAAATAAATATTTTGTAAGATTTTTGCTCTTGTGTCATTCTACATTAATGTATCTTGTTGCTACTGCTAGTACAGTAAATTATGCTTCTTGAAACGAAGTAAAGGGAAATTTTAAAAGATCTCAGAAGTCTTCTCTCTTTTCAGCAATGGAACTAATAAAAAATCATGTTTCACACACACACACACATACATACATATATATAGATATACAAAAAAATTAAAATATCCTTTAAATGTATGCAATATTATAAAGGCTGATTTTTTAAAATACCCTGTTCATTTTAAGAATTGAAGTGATTAAATGTTAAAGAACGTTTGACTTAATAACAATTTTTATGAATGTTATTTATATGTTTATTTTTAAAATACTATTGTTCAAGAACAATTTCATGAAAATCTCAAATAATTTTGAGCTTCACTGATATATATATATATATATATATATATATATATATATATATATATAGCAAGATCGTAGGGTAATTTTTTAAATCAGAAATTGTGTAATTTTATTGTCATCTCCCCCCCCCCCTTTACATGGTAAAATTGCAAGGAATTAAAATGAATTTTAGTCTCTTTCTAGCATAACAACGTAGATAAAAAAAATGAAAAGAAGTTAAATTAAATGCGGGAGTTTTATTAAATTTTTAGATAGTTCCTTAATTTATGCAAATAAGAATACATTTAATTTTTCAGCACTTTTCCGTTAGCCTGGCGGCAGCGAAAAATCGCCAAAGAAATTTGGTGGAATTCTACTTCATTTGGCGATTTTCTCTCTAGACGGCTCTACATTCAGACATCCTCGAAACGGCCGAGCGGCTGAATTGCCACCTGTTTATTTTCTTCCCCCTTTCTCAGCAGGGTCCTAAGAAAATCTGTTTCCACTGTCACTGTTGATTAGTATCTCCTGAAAGTGTTTGAGGGTAGATGCTTAACTTACCATGCGCTTTCTGCCCGCCAGCCACTAAACTCGCTTGTTAAAATGCCAGGATATATATTTCGATCTCTCATTTCTTCTTTCATTTCATTCGTAATTTTTTAGTATTAAATGATAAACTTTGAAACTAAGCAAAAGTCCTGTTCAGCCGTAAAAATGAATTTCTCATAAAATATAATTAATTATAGTGAAATAACACGAATTCACTTAACGGTTTTAGATGTTAGATAGGAGATTTTATGTTTGGAATATCTTATTCAAACACATAGTAAGGGAACAATTAGTGATAGTGTTACAAATACAATTCATTAGATTCCTTTATCATTTGAACCTAAACATATGTTTACAATTTCGTAATTTCCTCGAAAAATTAAGGACTTGATAAGCCATTTGAAAAAAAAATTAAAAAAAGGAATTTTTTGTACATATACTATGAAATACTTGCACTGTTTCTTGTAATTATACAAAGTTAAACTCCAAGCTTATACTTTTATTTTTTCATTTCTGAAATCCTGCGAGTATAACACAAAAACTAAAATAACTTTAAAAAATAAGACTAAAATGAAATCCGCTTTGCATATTCCAATGTATCATGTCGGAACATGATTTCTTGAACGGCCAAGCACTACGGGCAAGTTAAATTATATTTTTATTCATTTTAATTGTTTCATTGAATGAGTCACTTTAGTATTGCAAACGATAAAAAAAACTGTCTCGCATTTATGGTTAAAAAAACATCACATTTCCTATTTCTTTCATTTCGTATAATCACGTCCTCAAAGTGACAATTTTCTAGGTTTTATTTGCTGTAGTAATAAACTTATTATTATTATTATTTTGATCACAGCTTTTGTAAATGCAATGACAACGCGTTATTAAAAGCTGATTTTCTGAGATGCTCGTGCAGAAATTTTTCTCATAATAAAATTTTTCTTTTTCACCTATGGATTTTTGTTGATGCCAAAAACCTCATCCCAAAACAACATATGTTCTGGCATGTTAAAAATAAATAGATAAATGCCAAAATTACAATTTTTAGCATTCTTGCAAAAATTATTTAACTTAAAAGAAAAATATCGGAAAGTATGTAAAAATAATAAATTAATAAAAAATTATGAATAAGAATGATTATTGTTTCAGAAAAATGTGTAAATTAGTTATTTTTCGAACCTCAATTTCCCCCATACCAATTTTGAAACAGTTTTAATTATAAAATAAGATTCTAAATATTTCTTTCTTTAAAAAATTTTGCAGATCATTTGAAAATTGACTGATATTATATCTTTTGAACAGTGCTTAAGTCAAAGACCATAATTTTAAAATATGCTAACAACGTTATCTTTGGTTAGAAATTCAAAGTTTGCTGCTGCATTCATGAAATCGTTCATTTTTTCCTGTAATATTCATATTTTGTTATTTACCAGTTATTGTGGATATACAGTCATTTGGAAGGAAAAGGAGAAGTTTTGATTTGGATAGTTTTGGCAGAATAACTGCAAAATTTTAAATTGCATATCTATCAAGAAGAAAAATATTTTATCCACAAAATATTATTTGCCCTGGGTTACTATTCTGTCATTTTAAATTATTAAGCTTTAGTGTATCTTTAAAATTTGTATTATTAATGAACTCATTTCTTAGATATGGACCTACTTATAAATTAATAGATTTTTAACATTAGAACATTATTATCTTTATATTTCAAAAATTAATGTAAGCAATTGCTATGAAAATTAATTAATTTAAAATTTTATAAATTTATAGGATTTATAAGAATTATGTTATAAAATTTATAAGAATTTTTAAGTATTTACAATGAGTTCTTTATGTTAATAACACTTATAAAGAGAGAGAAATATAAAATTCGCTCTTGCAGCGAAAAATCGCGATTTTTCGCTGCAGTCCGTAAAATGAAAATTGCTTTTTTTTTGTTAATAGAATATTTTTCTCAAAATAATTTTCTGAATACATTACTTTTAGAAAAAATACTGATTTTTTTAAGGCTGCATATTACATATCTAATGCAGATAATCCATTACAGTTACACAACCACCCTCCTACATTTGCACATCATATTTTTATATAAAAATAAATAAAAATATATTAATATATATAATATATATATTAAAAGTATATATAATATTTTAAATAAAAATAAATTTTATTTTTATATAAAGATATGATGGAAAAATCTTTTTTGACATTATATTGAGTTATTTCATTTCAGAAAACATTTTACAATTCAGAAAATATTTGGTATTCAGAAATTTTAATTAGTATTGTTTGGAACCATTCTATAATTTATAGTCTATGAAACATTTCTATAGTCTGGCTAATATAAGCTTTTAATAGGTTCTGTGAATTAAAGATATAATAATTTTTTTACCATACAAATTAAAATATTTTATATATTTTCATAATTTTATTATGTTTTTATAAAATAATTATTAAAGTCAAAACTATATAGAAGAAAATTAAACACATTATAAAATTTCTTATTATCAAATAAGAATTGGATGGTACCTCCTTCCCATGATTGATATAGGGCTAATAAATCAAGCATTAATTAATTCTGCCTTGTAATAGAAAAACCAACACTTGCCTGTCGTGCCTTGCCAGTGGACACTTTAAGTGTCTTTTTCATTTCTTAGGGCGAAAAGTCTTACCCTCTTTGCCTGAAATGCCGCCAACATCAGGCCTCTGCTGTACATATTCTAGACTGCTTAGGACTTTTTCTGGGAAAATATTATTATTCTCTCTTCTTCGCCATTGACTTTCTTCTTATCCAATGGATTTTTGGATTTGGTCAGACTAAGTCAGGCAATGGAGATTAGCAATAATAAAAATTCTGAAAATAACATTATAGCTGCTTTTCTAACTCTTATGCGGTTCAAATATATATCTAGTGCCTAATTTAAGTTTTCAACATAAAATTTTGGATTATATTCTAAAAATAAATAGATAATTCAATTTATTTAGTTCTTTTTTTTTCTTTTTCAGATTCAAAACAATAATAAAGATTCAAAGTCTTGAATATACTCATGAATTAATGATGCTAAACATAAATCATACTGCCAAAAGTATTTAGTCTTAATAACAGATAATAGCAGTATAACACAATATGAAAGATAAATTTTGAAAATACATATTTATTAAAAATAGGATTTTTTTAAAAAATTAAAGCTAAAATTTCATATTTACTTTCAAGCAAAGTCAGGATAATTTTAATAATCAAAATAAATTAAAAAATGATTTTTTAATAAAAATTAAATCTATAAAAGTTAGATGAATTTTCCAATATTTTTTAATGTATGATTTCTGATAGAAAAATGTAGAAATGCCAGTAATCAAAAGCAAAGATTTCTAATTCCTTTCAAATGCTCATAGTCTTATCCATGCTAATTTTTACTTATTATCATGCCAGAACATGATGTTGTTTTGGGATGAGGTTTTTTGAGTCAACAAAATTCTGTAGGCGAAAAATAAAAAATTTATTATCTGCACAAGAGTCTCAAAAAATTTAGCTTTTAATCACATGTTTCTATTGCATTTACAAAAACCATGATTTAAAAAAAAGTTAATGATTACAGCAAATAAAACCTAGAAAAATGTCATTTTGAGCATGCGATTATATGGAATGAAATAAATAGGAAATGTAATATATATTTTTGAACAATCAATACGAGACAAAGTTTTTTTTATTTTATCATTTGCAATACTAAAGTGACTAATTCAATAAAAAAATTGAAATGAATAAAAACATAATTTAACTTGCAAGAGCCCATGGTGCTTGGCTGTTCAAAAAATTATGTTTTGACATGATACACTGAAATATGCATAGCAAATTTAATTTTAATCTTTTATTTATTCTTATTATGTCATTTTTATCTATTATGTCTTATTTACTTATTAACAATTACATTAAGAAATAATATGATAAAATAAGGAAATTAAACTGTTGATTGGATAAAGTATTTAACAAGTATTTCCTTTGGAAAAAGAAATTTTAAAGGACTATTGGATTCATTGTAAAGTGTATATAAGAATTTCAGAAGAAAACATTTAAAATGAAAACTCAGTAAATTATTGCTAAATTTTAATGCAGATTTCTAAATGCAAACCAATTTAAGGCTAACTATTTTTCCTGAAAATCTTGTAATGAAATGATGTAATGAAATATAAGTTTTTTATTAACAGTTTCATAATAAAGATAAAGCAATTAATCATTGAAACTAAAATCATTATTAATATGAATAATACACATTGTAAAAACGATAAAACTTCTTCTATATCAAGCTGTTTTCTTATATATTTTTTTGCATTCCATTTTTCATCTTTTTTGATCCCCCCCCCAAAAAAAAGAATCAATACAGAATCATTTTTCTAACTTATATACCTCTGGTTTATGAGATTTAATGGCACAAGAGCTTATCTTTGCTAAATTACACCAAACATACAGTTAAAAATAAATCATCTCCAAGAACAAGAGAAAGATCTTAAAAAAAAATGAAAATATGATTCAATGAAAATATGAATATAAGAAAATGCCCAATGACATGAGAGTAAGATAAAAATGATATATATATATATATATATATATATATATATAAAGTAAATAAAGGGAACACAATTGAAAAGGACAAAGTACTATATCTACGAAAAAGATGTATCAAATTCATTTAAAAATACTAATAGCTTTTAAGAAACTAAAAATATTTGAGTAGTGTTTTTCTCCCACCAAGTCTTGCATAATTAGAGACGATGATTGGAAAAAGTATTCACAATAAGATTTAAAATCTGGATATTCAATAAGAATGTGTTTAACAGTAAAAAAAGTTTATGCTCACTCTGATATTCAATCATTTATATTTTGAATATCTCACAGAGTCCTTTATTTTAAAAATAGGTATTCATATGTTAATACTTATCATTATTTCTAATATTGTTAAGTAGTTTTCCCTGTTTGATATATTTTTTTAAGCTCTCTTTCAGTTGGAGATATCATGAGATAATCAATTGATGAAATAAAAACAATTAAATACTAGCATATTATGTCAGATTGAACATTTAAAAAAATGAACAAATTACTGAAAATGAAGAGTAATCAAGATTAAAGTAAAACTTCTCATTCAGAAGTAGATCAAACTTATAGCACTGATATGGAATATAATTTTTGGGAACTATGAAAGCAATACATGGATGCTTTTTTTTACCTTTTTTGTTATTAACTAAGAACAGTAATTAATCTCCAATATGTGACTAAATTAGTGTTACCCCGTGACTAAATTAGTATTACCTAATTTTCATCCTCTCTATATACAAAATGTAAACTAGTGAGGAACTTATGGCTAAAATTTCATCCTCATTTTACAGAAATCTACTTAAATAAAATGTTTCATCTTGCAATAAAACATCTTATTTTTGCCCGTTAATTTTTTAAATATTTCATACATACATATATATAGGTACAAAACTAATACTTTTATTTTCTATTCTTTTATCATAGGAATTTTAAGAATCCTATAAAGAGAAAAGTGGTTATTTTATGTCACAAAATGAATTAAATTGAAAATAAGTACTATATACCAAAATTTAGAAAATCATTTCAAAGAAAACAGACAGTCAAATTTTCACTTAAATTAGAAAAATCAAAGTTTTAAGGAAGTGAGTCATTTATAAATGCATTTTTAAAACATATTTTTAAATTGATTAGTATTTCAAAACTTATTTTCATTAAATTCTATTTTGTTGAGTATAAAACTGAAAATTTAAATAATTGTTAGTTTTAGCTATTACTTTTTGTAGTTAAAAAATTATTTTGATGTATAATGATAATGATAATAAAGCAACTTATCCATTTTATTTGTTCAATGTGAATAAAATAGGAAAAAAAAATGGATTCAGCAACTGTAAAAAAAAATCTGCATATAAATTTTTACAATGAAACAATAATACATCTAAGAATCATGAAGAAATTCACAGAATATTAATTATTTAATAATTTTCATCAAAATTAGATTTCCAAAATGAAACAGCAAAGTACAAATTATAAACTATTTAATTGATAAAATTATTTGTCTTCAGGATCATCATTTTCCTTTTTATCTTTCACATTATAATAAATAGTTTTTCGTTCCACATGATCTTTGTCTTCAATAAGTGCACCGGAAAGAAATATGAATACCCAAAATGTCAATAAATAGATAAAAGACCTATTTTGCAACAATGAAACTAAAGTTATAGGTGGCCGTTGATTTGCTCTATAATAATTTTGCCAACGATGTTCATCGCCATAGCGAGCTCGACGATCCGCTTCCCATCTTCGTCTGAAATATTCATTTTCATTTTCTCTTTGTTTCATGTATTCTTCATAATGTTGCTTAAAATGTTCATCATAATTATAATATCTAGTTCTACCTGTCCGTGGAGGTGTCCTATAATATTGATTAGATCGTGGGCCAAAATTATCTCTTTTGAAATCATATTGAAATGGTCCTCTGATGCGGATATCTTCGTCATACGCTCTCTTTTTTTCTGGGTTACCTAGTACTTCGTAAGCTTCCGTGATCTCTCTAAATTTATTAGTTGCTTCAGGGCACCCATCATTTTTATCGGGATGGTATCTTAAAGATAGTTTATAGTAAGCAGATTTTATATCTTTTTGTGAAGCATTGGAATCTAATCCTAAAGAGGTGTAATAAGATTTGTGTCGTGCAAAATGAACTGAGAAAATCTCTAGCTTTACAGTATTGCAGATTGATGGATTCGAAGGGTAATAAAATTTGCTCTTATTTAATATTCGGTTCATAATTCAAAAGTAAAATATTTCCTAGTTAATGTTTTGAAACTGATTAGTTTTAGCTTAAAGGTCATTTTTTCCCCGTTTAATGGAAATAAACTTACATAATACCCTTCTGCGACTCTCTTACCACCGTATATTTGTTTATTTACATTTTCCAGTTGTTCAGTAGGTTGAGTTGCATGGGGATATATGCTTTGATTTAAATATCCTTTTCCAATATCTGTTGATATATGGAAGTTTGCAATCATGCTTAAAAATGTGTCTTTACTAATTTATTTATTTTTAAATGACCTCAGAATCTACAGCACCATTAATTTTTAATTTTATAACATCATAGATTGATATGTAATACTGCTAATTTGACAAGTTTAATTTTCTATAGAAATTTCTACCATAAATCTAATTCTATTACAATCATCTTTATGGTCGTATGACTTCTTTTTGAGAATTCAGATATTTTTGCTTAAAAAATAAATAAATATTGAATATTAAAATAAATTATTCTTTTCAAATTGGCAACAATCTTTCTTACTTGAATAAACAAACAAATGTTATTATGATATATGATGTGATTCCCCTTCAAGTACATTGTATAAAAAGAGAGAAGAAAAATCATTTTTGCATAAACTGTAATTAACCGAGTTGTTTTTTACAAACAATTAATTTTTCTGAAAACAGAACGAAGACATTTTTTAAACAATAACTGCTTTTGAAATGTTTTCAATAACGTGTGTTTTGAAGCAGGTTTCATCAAAACTGTCTTGTAATTTCAAATTTTCCTTGAAGAATAGTGCACTTAATTCGCGATTTTATTCTAACCAAGCAAAAAATTATTATTCTATATTAGGAATTATGCCCGAAAGTACTGACGATGAAGTTAAAGAAGCTTATTATTCCATGTCAAAACTGTATCATCCTGATAAAAATATGGGAAACGAAACAGCAAGTCGTAAAATATTAGAAATTAATGAAGCATTTGAAATCCTTGGAAATAAAGCTTTAAGAGAAGAATACAATAAAAAACTTTTTCCGGCACTACAAATTGAAAAAAAGAAACCCACAGGAAAAATTTATGATCAACCTGAATATTACAATCCTTCCATTTATGAGAAAAGAATTATTAGGCAACCAAATAAGATAAACTGTACATATGAACAATATAAAAAGCACGTTAAAGGAGAAGCAAAAAGAAAGAGGAAACATCTTGCACAACGTTGTAATTATGATAAATATATTGGTGCAAAAATGCATTCTAAGTTCATTTTCAAATAATCAAATGTATTATTTTGTTATTTATTTTCTATAAACATTATTTTGGTTGGAAAGAATGTTATTGAAATTAAAGAATGTTATTGAATTGCTCTTAATTTATGTAAAATAACTTTTCCAACATGCATGTCTGAAATGCTTGAATTCACATTTATGAGGATTAACTATATATATATATAAATGCACAATTAAGATAGAACTCAATTTGTTGAGATGAATGTAATTTTTGGAAGTGTTTTCCATTATGGAATATAACAGAGCATTTCTTTCCCAAAGAATGAATTAAATTTATTTTAATGATATAGTTTTTTTTTTCTAACCTCATTTAAATTTTCTGGAATAAGCAACATATAAATAAACAAATAAAATCTGTAAAAAATAGTCTGCATATAAATCTGAGTTGAAAAATTATTTCTGTATCAATCTGTGTCAAAACTGCAACTACTAAATGGGCAAGACGTTGAGTTAAGGGTCTCAGATAAGAAGTAAAATATCTTTACATTTTAATACATTGGTGATTTTCTTTTCATTGTTTACAGATTATTTGTCTAATCAGAAATAAATTTTATTTCTAATTAATAAATAAAAATAATATGGGCAAAAATTAGAATCTCCTTGTTATTGATAAAAATACATTGAATAATTGAATAAATATTTTGAACAAAGATAATATAGTAATGCATTTTAAAAGGATGTCATTAGAACTTTTTTCTTCTTCAAGTAAATAATCTATACCACTATTATAAATGTGAAAGTTTTGATGGATGATAGGGTTCAATCATGCCAGAACGACTGAAGAAATTTGGATGAAATTTAGCACACAGATAGATTATAGACTATAGAAGAACATAGGCTAATTTTTTTTCCAATTAATTGAGTGGTTAATTTTTTATTAATTAAAAACTCAAAACTTATTAATTAAAACGCCCCAAAATAAAAAAATCAGAAAACATCTGCCTGAGCTTTTTGAATTGTTTATTTTTATTTTTCCGGTGTTCTTTTAATTTTATCTTACTATTCTAAAGGAATGTTTATTAATATTTTTCTTATGTTTTTTTTCTTCTTGTGTCAATTTAATGCATTATTTCCTATTCATTTCTCTTGATTTTTTTCTTGCTGTACTTATTTCTTTTGCCTATTTTCGATTAAGATTTTAGTGCATTCCATATTACTGCATTTATTGATATTTTTTTTTTCTATTTTCCAGTAATTTACTGCAATGGGCATCAAAACCTTGTGACTGTAAATGCCATTTCCCTAAAATTTGGTGGCAAACTAATTTTTTGGCAAAAATGACTATATATTAAAACTGCTCCACTGTGTGTTTTTGTAATTAAATTGTATTTGTGTTAGCTATATATTTTTTATATATGCCTATAGTGGTATCCTTCCATTAGCAAATAATATATTGGGTCGTTCGAAAAGTAATTTCGTTTTTTCTCGACAAAGGATTTAATTGTATTTTTTAATTCCAACTTCACACTTAAGACGTATAATCATTGTATGTTTTGAGAGGTGATATAGCAATACTTGTTTGTGAAAACGTTCAATTGATTTTGCGCAGTAGTTTTTGGTAGATGCCCTTTTAAATAGGGAAAGCAATAAGCAGCAATTTCGTCATATTTCACTTTTTTCCTGTAGGAAAGGTAAAAATGCTGTTCAAGCCAGAAAGAAATTAACCGATGTGTATGGAGAAGATGCGTTGACAATACGACAGTGTCAGAACTGGTTTACAAAATTTCGATCCGGCAATTTTGATGTCGAAGATGCACCACGTTCCGGATGGCCGGTTGAAGCTGATAAAGACACGATAAAGGTAATAGTTGATGCAAACCGGCGAACAACAATACGTGAGATCGGTGAGAGTTTAAATTTATTGAATTCAACTGTTTATGACCACCTGAAAGGCCTGGGTTTAACCTCGAAGCTCGATATTTGAGTTCTCCATGTCCTCACGGAGAGAAATTTGTGTTGTCGCATTGAAGTCTGTGATTCGCTCCTCAAATGTCACAAAAATGATCCACTCCACCATATTATCCAGATCTGGTTCCTTCAGATTATTATTTGTTCCGGTCAATGCAAAATTTTTTGGACGGTAAAACCTTAGTCTCAAATGAAGACGTCAAAAATCACCTTGGATTAGTTTTTTGCCAGCAAATACCAAAAATTTTATGAGCGTGGAATCATGCCTCTACCAGAAAGATGGCAAAAGGTTTTGGATCAGAATGGGCGATATATAATTTAATAAAATAATTATTCATTATACGAGGATCGTCTTTCATTTTCACCAAAAAAAACGAAATGACTTTTCGAACAACCCAATAGAATTCCGCCAAATTTTCTCAAATTTCTTTGGCGATTGTTCGTTTGAGCCCGAAAAATGGAAAAGTACCCTTATGGTTTTAATAACATAACATCCCCCCCACGCTAATGATGTTAGACGTAATGGTTATTTCAAACGATTCCATTTATTTTTGTAGTGTATGATGAATTTAAAATTAAACATTGTTAATTAATAGATCTTTTGATTCCTTCAGAAGTGCTTTTGAATGAAAAAAAAAATATTCTAATCTGCATTGCGTTACCCCAGCTGGTGCTTAAAATTTACGTCTTTGCGTTGCTCTTAATTGATGTTGAAAATTTAAACATGCATACGGTTTCGATAACATTTTAGACTGTCACTTCTCACATATACACAACAAAATTTCCACGCATACAAAGTCACGGGTAAGAGCTAGTATTGCTATAATTTTGAAAAATTCATTGAATAAAATTTAAATATATATATATATTTAAGTTTTAGGAAAGCAATAAAGAGGAGAGTTCTATAATCAGGTATTTTTATTGGTTTTCACATGTAATTATGAATCTAGGCTATAATCTAAAGGATAATTTGTATAAATAATCATAAAACATGAGATATTGGAATGAGCTAAATCTCCTGGAATTATTGAGGCTTTTATTAAAGTTTCCTGATACTCTTTTTTTATTATTGTCTAAATTTTGTAAAAGGCTTTTATTTAATAGCATAAATTAAATAGGTTTTTTCACTAATTATATATTTATTTTGAACATTTTAAATATTACCCTGATATCTTTCAAGTAAATGCTGCACACAAATAAATTTTTTTTATTATTTCATTTTGATTATGTTTGCATTTAAAAAATTGAAATGTCATTTGTCAAAATATGTATAAAATAATTTCAAATTAATAATCTATTAGGGTTTTCACTTTTTTAATAGCAAATATTTAAATTTTTTAAGTATAAAATAATTACTAATTTCCCATTTTCAGCAATAGGTTATATAATCCATTGTAATTGTTTTAGATTGTTGTTTCAAAAGAAAATTACTGACTGCCTTTTTTTATTTATTGCTTTTTTAGGAAATTTTGTTCTATGTGCAAAATTTAATTACTTTACTTACTCATCATGAAATGCAGCTACAAATAACTCAAACCAGTATAAAATCACATTCAATTAAACAATTATCTGATATATATTTTCTATTAATTATCAAATCGAATGACAGGGTGAAAAGGCATTTTTTACTCACTCTTAAATTACTTGTGTCTTTTTTTTTTTTGAAAAAAGAAATTCAGCTGCTTGTTCAATTTTTCATAGAAAATAAAGTATTGTGATTAGTACCTTAAAATTTTTTTTAAGTAATGTTTTATATTATTTTTTTGCTAAACTTTAGTTATAACTTAAGTAATGTAGTAAAGTTTTCTCCCATTGTTAAATTTCAAATATTTTTTGTCTACTTTTATTGGTCAATGTGATGTTATCAGGTGTCAACTACTTAAGTAGCTCATTCCTCCTCTAGGCAAAACATGGCAAATTCTATTTCATCAAAATAAAATCATCTGATAATATGCATTAGCCAACCTATTGGATCCAGACTATAATTTTCAAAATATTGGGTTTTCAGAATGAAAATATACAGAAATTTTAAATGTTTTAACCATTTCCTGCTACCACTTGTTCTTATAATAGTAAAAACTGTATACAATTCATAACTACTGAATACTAATCTGACTGAAGTATTAATCATGCTGTGTAGAGCAAAAGTGAAACAAAAATTTGGTGGATTTAGGAGGCAACTTTTAAAGTTTTATTGTATATTTCTAAATTTTTTTAATGTAATATCAAGATGATATTTTAGTTCCATTACATCTTCTGTTACCTAATTATTTCTCATGTATTTTAACAAATAGAAACTTATGTGAATATTTTTTACTAATAATACCCTAACAAAAAAAAGATCTATGAATAGTAATCCTTTTATACTCTGTGTGTATGATAAATTGAGTTGAATAGAGATTTCTTTCTGTTTCCACAAGGAATATGAATAGCTAAATGTACATATTAAAAAAGTAATTAATATTTAAATACACTTAGTGCAGAAACCTTGCAAATTTTTGTAAAATTATAACTAAAATATCAAATTTGTGTTTTTTTAGAAGTATCAAATTTACAATTTTCTTAGAATGAAAATAATTTAGTTAAAATATATTATTTACAGTCAGAATACTATTTACTTTTGTGTATGACATTATTCTGAACCTGGTCGTCAAAGATGAGTAGTAAAAAATGATGAAAATATTATATCTGAATGAGTGTTATTAAATTGCTATTGTTATTGAAGTTTTTTTTTTATGTGCTTGTGTATGTGTGCAAAAAAAAAAGCTTCAAGTTTTGAGGTTAACTGTATTTAAATCTTCTAATGCTTAATATTTAGTCATTTTACAGAATCCTAATTTGTTGCCTGTTTTTATTGAGAAATCATATTTTTCAAGGTGGATAGTACTCTAAAGATACAAAATATTATATCTTTTCAGATCAATTATTGCAATCATTTTTTATGATTGGGTTTGAAACTATATGGTTTTTTTATTTTATATTAATATGTAATGCTGTAAAATATTAAATGACATAAAATGAAATATTTAATTATGAAACTTATATTTAAATATGAAATTTGTTAGAATTGTTTGTAAGTAACAATATAGCAGTATGAACTATTATTTCCAAAATGAAGAACTGGGGAAATAGGGGGATACCTACTTTGTTGTTGAATGTTTTAATAAAGACTAAAAATTGATATGCTATGTTTTTATGGTTCCTTATCATCTATAACTAATTATGATAAAAATATAAACTTGTTTCTTTAAAATTGAACTCCAAGTTGACACTTGATAGGTAAAAAAATTTACACTCTTGAAAACTCTCAATAATATTTCTCTGTCATCTTGAAGATATTTTTCCTACGAATTATTTTTGCTTTAAACTTTTTTTATGTTATGATTAGAAAGTACTTCATTTTTTTAAAATTATTATTTTTTCAAGTTTAAGAACTCATGCTCAGAATGATATTTTTGTGGTTTATTCAGAAGAATTTTATAATTTTACTCATATTTTTTCTACAACAAAAAAAAAAATCTTTCAAATAAATCATTCTTTTTAAAGCATTTTTTTAAAAATATCTCTAAATAATTTTCAAAGATGTCTAAAACAACATGATATCATCACTTTTGTTATTGTACAGATTTAATGATACAAAGAGTAAATTAATGTCAACAACTGATCATTATATTAACCAAAGGAAGCAAATCTATGTATTTAGTTTTAAGACTAGTATATAAGTGCTAAAACACATAGAATCATGCCATTGTTTCTAAAAGAGAGAAAATCACAGAAAAGAAAAAAGAGGTTTACTTAAAAAATCTGCCTTTCTTAAAGGCTTCTTTCTCAAGCAACATTTCATTCATTCATTTTTTTTGTGTGTGTGCATGTGTGTCTGTCTGTTAATGAAAAAAAGCTTAAAAAAAAATTTCAACTATGTCTTTCTGCCAATGAATGTCAGTAATAATCTTTTAAAAGCAATTTAAATTGATTATTGGCACTCGGATGAGAAAATATTTGGACTATAGTTATCAAACTTGGCATTTTTGCATAGTTGATGATAAAAACAAAAATGTATGGCAATTTTAAAAAAAATTAAAATTAAGAGAACTTTTATTGTTTAACTGTGATAATATTAGAAAAATATTACATCAGGAAAATAATTTTTACTACGTCAAAAAAACTCTGTATAACTTTTCAATGATGCCAATTGTATATTCTTTTTTTTTGTTTTTAATTAATTTCAAAAATTATATTTTAAGTTTACTTTACTACAATATATTTCATTGTTGAAATGCAAAGCAAATCATTTTCATCATGGTGGAAATTATTCAATTCCTACTATTAGTTAACACTCCCTTATGAATATCTTGTTCATATTTTCAAATAATAATAAAATACTAAATTCATCCACTCAGGTTCAAATAATTTTTTTAAATTTGTAGTGGATGATACTTGATGCTAATACAGGTTTTTCAAATATTAATTCATTCATTAAACTTAATTGATTTTCAATAATTTAAATAGAATTTCAACATTTTGTAATGTGAATTGAAATTAACAGACAGTTGCTCTATCAATAAAATGCAAGGATTTCAGTATTCTACTCATAAAGCTAAAGAAGGCAAGTTCAATTCTTGCAAAAAATCAGTAATGCTTGATAAATTATTTATATTAATTGTAATTATTTAGTAAAAAATAACTAATTTTTTTCTTTGTTGATTTAAGTAGAAATTCACTTCAATTTTTTATACTTCTTATTTTTTGATTAAATCTCAAATTTAATGAATTAAAACAGGTTGTCTGTAAGAATTTGTAAGTTTTAAAACGATTTCATATCTTTTAAAATATATTCATTATGTTACGATTCAAAGAAAAAAAAATCTTTTCTATATTTTATGATTTGAAAAGAACATTATCACTACTTTCTGAATTAATTTTTTCTTATTCCTCCTCTCTTTTATTTCTTGTTCAAAGAGCGATTTCTGTAGAGCCTCCTTCTATAATTTTTCGTTAAAATTTATTTTCTTTTATAGTTAGTTGCCATTATTTGGTTTCAGTACTACAAGACAAGTTTTTCAGAACTGTCAGTGATAATTTTTTTTATTTAACTTGTGGTTTTCTTTATTTGTTTGTGTTCTCCGCCTAGGCTTGCATAAGGGCTAACATCACAGGAGATATCTATGAAGAGGTAAATGATACATTTAGACTGTCAAAAGTTTGGGCCAGAATTTATTTTGACAGATTGCAACATCTAAATCATGCATGAATCATCGACTTGATAGTTACAAATGAAAATAGGAATTTTTGTCATTAGTAAATATGTTCTCAGTAAAGAGAACAAAACATGCAATCTACAATAGTGCACCTTCTCTTGATATAACTAGGTGATTTAGGGTGCTTACGTATTAGACCGTCTTCGCCAACGGTTTAGTAACTCATTGGCGACGGATTACACCATGTCGGGTTGCCATAATTGGCGGTTTAGCAACCCATTGGCGACGACTTCAAATTTGGTGATAAAGTTGGATGGTCTAATACGTAAGTACCAGATTTAGTACCCAATTTAGCATCATGTATGGTAAAAAGTTTACGTATGAGGTTAACATCAGTTTTTCACATTGTCTATTTGCAATAAGTTTTAAATGGGCCATATATACATCCTGTCTAAGGGATGTATTACATGATTGTTGTCATGATGATTGCGCCATTTTATTAAGGGTTTAAAAATAGTCTTGTAAAGTAAATAAAAGGTCGAAAAGTAATCCAAATACAGGGCAGTATTCTTTATAGGAAAAAAGAGTCCGAGACAAAAACTAATCAGACCTCATAATACTAAGAGATTGCGCGATCTAATCTATAACAAGTAATATAAAAAATTAAGTTGATTCCTTCTTTGGTAAAAAAAGAGCAACATTTTTATTTTAGTTACTTTTTACTGAACAATTATAATTAATACTTTAATTTATCAAAAATTATGTCTGGCCGAAACAAAATCATCCGTAGCCGTTGAAAATAAATTGTAATACACTGCGCATGGGAGAATTTTCACCTCCAATTGGGGTAACGCAATACCGATAAGAAATTTTTAATTTCCTTTATTCTGTTTTATTTTATTTCAAAAGTACTTCAAAATGAATCCGAAAAATCTATGAATTAACAATGTTTAATTTTAAAAGCATCAAACACTTAGAAAATAAACTTCCCTAGTTGCGTACAAATATTGCACAATATTAACCAATATTCGAAAAATTGTATAATATTGTGGAATATTGTTTAATATTATAAAATGTCGCACAATATTGTACAATATTATGCTACAGGATGTGCCACCTGGGTAATCGTTTGAAATCAGTCGAAAACATGTTAAACCTAACCTGATTTACATGGGGGAAAAAGAAAATCTTATTCATTTGGTGGTGGGGAAATGAAGATTTTTGGGAGCATTAAGTTCTCTCCTTTGAATTCTTGTAAACATATTAAATGAATATTCTAAAATTGTTTGCTTGAATATTATAATATTGCCTAAAGACAGGGGAATCAATAACTGAAATTATATTGAAAACTACGCAAAATTCATGGATTACTTTTGTAAAGCAGTCGCGAATTTAGAAAGGAATTAGACAGTTTTCTTTCGTTTTTTTTAAAGACTGTGGCTTATATTCCAGAATGAAATCTGATAGCATTTTCTGAGTAGAGCATGCTCGTTAACTTTGTTCACTATATATTAAGATTGACCGAAAAAAAATCTTTTTCCTTAAAGTTTTCTACTGTTTGGATAATTTGCGAATTGAATAAAAAAAAGCAAAAGCAAAAATAAATTATGTGGCATTTTAGAAAAAATTATTTCTTATTTTATTCGTAATGTTATAATTATTTAAAAAATATATCAAAATAATTTACATTAAGCAGGAATAAGATCAAAGGTGAACTAAATAGTTTTTGAGAACAAAAACATAAATTCCATATTTCACCGACGTAGCGCATTGAATTGAAACTCAGCGCAGACTTACGCAAATCAGTGTTGTATCTAAGTGTATGGTTAAATTAGTCAGGACCTAACTAACGCAGGGGCAGTTGTAGAGGGCCCCAAATTGAATTTTTTTTTATTTTACGTTTCCTTCTTTAATGAATGTAATTCATTGCTAAAATAATGAAGCAGAGGGGGTTCCAAAGAAGTTTTTGTCCCGGACCCTAACTAGGCTATGTAGGGCCCTGAAATGAGATTTTTACTTGCTATGTTCATCAGGAATTTTCAATTGAACTTGAATGAGTAAATGTTGCATTATTCATTATCACAATATATTGTTACGTGTTTAGCTTAGCGGATTCGGATTGAATGGATTTTACTTGATGACAGCACAAACAAATTTATATACAGCTATTTACAGGATGACATGATATAGTAAAACTTCAGATAAAAAAACAATCCAGCAGTCAACAGTCACTTACAGAGTAAATGCAAACTTTACGCAAAATAAATACAGACTGCAAAAAAAGGGTATAGCGCAGCAAACAGTAAATCAAAGCAAAGTTCAATAATACAGCGTTAACAACAAACGAAAACACAGCTCACTAATAACAAGCCAGAAAAGTAATCAGCTCGCTACAACGAGTCTCTTCTCTTCCGAGAGGAAACTGCGGCAACCCATCCTTTATTTAGCCGAGCGAGCGAGCTCCCAAAAGCACGCGGAGCTTCATAAACGACCCAGCGACTACCAAACTATTCTTTTCGCCTAATCAACTCGACTGGTGAGAAGTTCGCCAGCCGTCGCCAACGCCTTCTCTTTCGACGCCCTTTCACGTTGCCCGCCCGCTTGTAACAATATTGTGCGATATATCCACGATATTGCTCCATATTTTGAATGCCTTGCAATATCGTTTGGATGCCGTAATAATATTGATATAAATTTTATATTAGTAGAAATACTTATGATAAATATTTGATAACTGCCATGATAATTGTTATTTTTTCAAACTTAATAAGCAATGCTGAAAATATTCAGATGAAAACTGCTGCTCCATACTTCCATTCTGTGGTCTTATAAATCCATTATAGCGAGAGAGAAAATTAAAAATCTTTAAAAACATATAAGCATTTTAAAATCACATTTAAAAATAATCTGGACATTTTATATTAATAGAAATGCTTTTATATTAATAGAAACTTATGATAAATATTTGACATCTATTCAAGATAGTATTTTTTTTCAAACATATAAATCTTCATGTCTATGATTTCTTTGAATTACCAGTGATTAAAGTTAAGTTATTTCACTTACCTTATTTAAGTTTCGTTTGTTGTATACATGAAGATTTCTATTAATGGAGACCTATCACATGAGGTCATTATGGTTTTAAAAACATACAAACCTGTTTACCTAACTTTCGTGGTATTCGTTTTGTAAATAATTTTAGATATTTTTTTATTTATTTTGTAAGTCATGAAGCTGTGAAACAGAATCCTTTAAATTTTAGCAATTAGAGGAAATAAAGTGGTTAAATAATTATTGAAACAATGGAAGCAGTTTGAACCTCAGAACAGCAATGCAATCGATTACAGGAAATAACACATAAAAATATTTTTTAAGAGACTGCCAAAAATTTATCATTATTTGACAAAATTCCGAAAGAGCATGCAGTACTATTACATAGTAATTGTAAAAATATCATTTTCAAAGTTTTGGCATTAAGATTTTATTTTTGTGTAATAATCTTTTTGCAAACTATCACGAAAAACACCAAAAATACACTTAATTCTTAATTAATTGAAATTGTATTTAAAATTTGAAAAAATTGCCAATTTCTTATCTTCAGTATATATATGTACCAAATTTGATAGCTATAGCTCTTGCCTGTAGGATGCCAACATATGCACAAGCACGCACACTTACCATTATTATTAGAGGAAATGGTAACGTGTAACTTGGCACTCAGCATTCAAAGAATAAAATTTTAAATTTGAGTAATTTTGACATTTGGAAGATAATATTTATCATTATTTTCCACTTAACGTCAAAAAGGAGATAAGGTGCATTTTTCTTTAGGGATTAGTATCTCTTTTAATTAAAATACGGATTTAAATTTAAAAATTCCTGATAAGAGAATAATTCATTCTGTAATTCGATGCATAAAATTAATATATTTTTTTCAACACAAGAAAAGGAGGATTTATTGTCAGAGGTAGAGTAATTCGCATTTTTGAAAGAGAAAAAAAGTGATCGTGACATGAATTTTGTCATTTTTAAAGAGAAGTTTTAATTACTTTTAAGTTTTGAAATATTAAATAAATTCTTACTTTTGTGCATGAGTATAAATAATAAAAATAAAAAGTTGTAAGGGATTTTTATTTGTTTAATTCTTTTTCCAAAAATTTTTATTCAATACATTTAAGGATGTATCTTGATTCTTCCTTTCATTGTCATCCAAGAGATGGCACCCCATGACATCGCATTTGATTCCAATAGATTATTTTGAAATTAAGGGGCGATAACTGAGAATTTAAACTGTTTCGACATACTTCGCCGTTTACAATTTTTTGATTACAATTTATTTTAGTGAAAACTAACTGTTTTCGTAATCCATAATGAACTGCTTTTTCATAAACATAATCAATTCGAATTTTTTTCTAATTTTTAAGAAGGTTTTTATTTTTGTTCCTTAAAAAAATGTCTTTTTTTGTTATTTTATGTTTCACATGGCTTTAAAAAATTGCATTAGCTCCAAAATTAGTTGAATATTTTTAGTATGTTTTATATTTTGATGGTCGCAAGATAACGAAAAAAAAAAACAACGATAATAATGGTGTAGAGCTCTTTGTTCTAATAGGAAAAAAAAAGTAACAAAGAATTGTTTGTCAGTCTAAATAAGGTAAAAAAAAATTGTGAAATTATTTCTTTCGAAAAAAATCCTTACGTTATTTTTCGCCATTCTGATGTTGACGAATTATATTTAAACCTTTATATCAATCATATAAATCCTTCAAAATTCCTTATTTATGACAACTATAAAATAATTTCGATTATATATGTGCTTTTCGACACTGAAGAATCTTATTAGAATATAAAACCAACAACATTGTTCAGATTATGATGTAAATATTATTAACATTTACTGAATTCAATAAATGGAAAAGATGCTGTGTAATATGCTATTTGTCAACGAAACTATGATAGTAGGTAAAAAAACGCAGAATATAATCAACGAAAAAAATTCGATATAGATGAGTGTAATAAATTATTGCTTTTCTTGATTAAACAATAATTTATTTTGATAGTGAAGATTGTTGCCAGGGTGAAATGACTTGAAGTCACCAGCTGTCTTTTATGGAGTTTATTGGTTAATAGAAACAACAAAACACACATGATCACGCCATAGTGTAGAAGACCTAAAGAACTAGGCATAAAATTTCTCGGTTGAGAGCCGAAATCACACTCCCTCCTAGTGCCCGAGTCAAGTTCGTTTCTGCAGAAAATAAAAGGAAAAAAGAAAGAAAAAAAAATTAAGTTCAACAGTGAAGCCACGTGGTGTTTACATGATTGGCAGCTGGCCCCTCCCAAGAAGACCACGTGGTTAGTGGCCTGTATTTTGCCTCCTCAAATACTCACTGTAATTCTTAACAGTGAGTGTTTGAGGAGGCTGATATATTGCATAATATTGCAAAAGTACATTGTAACATATTCTGCGATATTGTACAACGTCTAAATGAAATCTACAATGTCTCAATCATGAAGAGATAATGAGGCACTCTAATGACAGTTATAGCGAAATAAATAAATACATAAAAATATAAAAACTGACTTTTTAAAGCTTAAAAACGAGATGACAAGCTTTGGAACGATATTTAAACTTCCGAAAAGTGGATATTAGACATACTATAAGGAAACAACCCATAGGAACTGAGAAAACGACAGCCATATAGGTACAAGATATTGTACAATGACTAATGCTTACAATAGCATTAAGGTATAATAACAATATATCTAGAGAATTTTGTACTACAAGGGATATTTCTTGATATTAGTAGCAGTTAAATTATCTTATTTATATTGTGGGTTGACTGTTTGTCCAAAGGAAAAAATTCCATTAACGAGACATTGCTCTGAAATTTTTATAAGTTTTTATCACATATATTTTAGGCTATAAAATACCATTTCACAAAATTCACCGATGATTTCTTGATTTCCTTTTGTAAGGAATGAATAAGAGGTTTTATAATGTCCTAAATAATTAATGTTAAGAACATTAAAATACTAAAATGAGCTTATTTTATAGAACATTTAAATAGCTATTTTTTAAAAATTTTAATGTAAGCCAAAGAACTAGATTCTTTACTCCAATCATTGGACCCATTTTGCCAATTTTTATCTCATATGAAAATTCATGACCCCTCTATATACGCCATTAATAATCGTAATTCCTTTTGAACACTCCAACTTTGAGAGAAACGTTTAAAAAGCGCTTCAACACTGTATAATCTCTATGAGAAAAAAAATCATGCCTAGATATTGTAGTACCAACAGTGAGTAAGTACAGTTTGCCACTGTGTAATTACAGTGCCCATTTCGAAATATTTCCTTTTATCAAAAAGTCTTTGAATTCTGTCTAAATAATCAAAGTTTACTTGTACACGCCATCCTAAAGCTCCGCTGGGTTCCCGACATTTGACATTGGATTTTAATCGATTTCGCCAATTTGTAAGCATTTTCTAAATTTGAGTATTTTCTAAGATAAATGCACCCGTTTTATTTGAAATGCCTTTTTTTGCCATAACAAAATACAAGAAATTAAATTTGATTGACACGACTAGATTAATGCAATTAAAACTGTTATCAGACAACTGGTCCCCAGAGGAGGCTAATATATTTTAATTTTATTCAATGTTCTGGACGTTCAACTTTAATTAATTTATAGCTCTTTTTTGAAATCCAGAATTATTTGATTTTTTTTCAAAAAATATCTTTCTTAACAATGAAAAGCAACAGATGTTCCGAGTTTAAACACACACAAAACTAGCATACTTACAATATTTATTTACAATAAATTTACAAAATATCCCTAAGCTTAAACAACACATAAGTAGGTTTCAAAGTTGTAGCAAAAAATATGCGTTTGAGTCTCTAAAAATGAGGATAACTTCATTAAATTTTAGTTAGTGGAATATCTCAAGATAAACAGGCAATGTTTTTATGTAGTTAACATCATCAATAATCTATGTTATTACTAAAAACTAACTAATCTATCTAAAAGTTGTTGTTTTTTTGCAGGTGATTACCATTACCCAGTTTTTCCAAAGTTAGGGGACTTATTCGAGCAATAAGCCTTAGCCTGATTAATAAGGATGCCTACATTTTTATCCCATACAAAAAGTATAGTTAAGATAACCAGCCACATAAAAATGGAACATTCTTGGTATGATAATCATAGTTAATAAACGGGAGGAGTACTAACAAGTATGGAGCATGTTAGCTATAATAATTTGCTTAGTTGGAAAACATTTTCTGGGAACCCTCCGATAGAAGTGTGGAAAGATCAATGGTCTGTTTATGTTTTTTGTATGATACCACAATTAAATACATCAACATCAGAATTCAAAACATATCAATGGTTGAAGAATGATTTCTTTAGTTATATAATAACATGAAAAAAAAATCACCAACGTATGTAGCACTGAAATTGCTCTTATTACTTATTATAGTAATAAATTATGGATTATTTTGGTAATGAATGGTAACAGTCAAATATAAACAAATACCTAGAAAAACATTTTAATCTGCTTCAATAAACTTTTTTACTACTACACTTAACTAATTGTCTTGCAAATTTATGGAGCCGAGAAACATTATAAGAGATTCTCTGGAAAAGGCCCATATTACCCCAAAATTCTTTTCAATTAGAGGAAAGAGTATTTACTTATTAGATTATCGACGCCAACGGTTAGTAACTCATTGGCGACATATTCAAATTTGGCGATAAACCATCGAGGCCAATGAAACCAACAAAATCAGACGACAGTTAAGGTTTGAACAATTTTTAAAATAACGGTGGTTTTTTGCCATTATTGGTGGTTTAGCAACACATTGGTGACGCCTTCAAATTTGGCGATAAAGATCGATGGTCTAATAGAAAGGTACCGAGGAAATATATAATAGAAATTCTGAACTAGAAGTCAAAAAGAAAGATTAATCTAGTGCAAAATTTAGCTTAACTATTGTACAACGGCAATCGCTATTACCTACTTATGTCGATTGATGACGATTTTTTCCCAAATATTTAACAAAATTGATGTTTGTATAGTGTAACATCTCAAAAAACTGCATTCTTATTGATATTCATTTCATTTCCGGATATATTTCTATTTATTTTAATTTCTAAAAATTTAGTTTACACAGATTTTAACAACGTTTTTAAAGTTGTGTGGAAATTCAAATTCCTTCAACAAAATACTCAAGTGTCGGCCTTTGCCATTGCTAAAATGAAAATTTTTACTTTAATTGGATGCCTCCGATGTCGAATTTTAAGTCTCGCTTTTATTTCCGTCTACATACATCTATATTTTTAATTAGTTTGTGCAGTAATATAAGTAGACTGATGAAATTAAAATAATTTTGTTTAGCATTTCGGTTTGATGAATTTTTTAAAAAAAATGAATTCGATATTTATAATTTAACTACTCCAACATTTTAATAGTTTGAGAGAATAAGCTGGTTTCAAAAGGAGCTGTTTTCCTAGAGTTATTTTAAGAAATTAACAATATTGTTCCATATTGAAGGGATTAAACACGTCCATATATTTCTTTCATCAACGGCATTAACAAAGACAAGATAGTCTCATGAGAGCAGTGTTGTTAATCCAGTGATATCAAAGGTTTTACAAGAAATGCAATTGGAAAAAATTTATATATTTTTATAGTTTAATAACATTTCCTCTAGAAATAAATCTGCTCTTCTCACTCATGTAATTTTTTCTTGCTTATTCTATAATATATCTTTCTATACTGGTTGAGTACATTTATGTTCAAAGGAATGAATAAGAATAGTAACTGTACGCTATTGGTAACGTTAATTTTCAAAATGAGGAAAGGCATTCTTTGATTTCCTTCAAGCTGAATACAACAAATATTTGGTAGGGATTTGAAGATAAAACAAAAACTATTGTCCCCGAATTACATTATTTTGTATATTTGCGAAGGATTGAGCAAGAATAATAACTCTATGCCACTGGCAATATTGATTTCAAAATGAAGAAAGGCTCTTTCCTATTTGCATCAAACATAATAATATAAATATTTGACAGAGATTTTATTATTGTTGAAACAAATTAAAAAAACTGCTCTTCTTAAATTATAATAATATGTATAATATGCTAAGTATTGAACAAGAATAAAAATTGTAAGCCTTTATTAACGTTGATTTCAAAATGAAAAAAGGCCGTTTCCGTTCTGCTCCAAACAAAATATTATAAATATTTAACCAGGTTTTTAAACAGATTAAATGAACCTATTGCCACCAGATTATAATATTACGTATATTTTCTAAGGATTAAACACGAAAAGTAACTATAAATCATAGGTAACTTTGATTTCAAAATGAGGAAAAACACATTCCTTTTTGCTACCAACAGAATATTTAGCAGAGATTTGAAGCAGTTAAAAAGCCCCTGTGGTCTCTAGAATATTATATTATGCATATTATACGAAAGATTGAACAAGAATAGTAACTGTACGGCCTCAGTAAGTTTGATTAAAAAGTGAAGAAAGGCATTTTCCTATTCGCTTGAAAGTCTATTATAAATATTTAACTGAGATTAAAAAAATAAAGTTGTCCCCAGGCTATAAAATTATGTATATTATGATAATGTTTAAACACAATTAGTTACTGTACGCTATTGGTAATGACAATATCAAAATGAGGAAATACACTTTCCTCATTTTGCAAGCAGGAGCAAGCAGAATATTATAAATATTTGGCAGGGATTTGAAGATAAAACAAAAACTTTTGTTCCCATCTTATAACATTATACTTATTGTATTGAACAGGAATAATAACTGTACGTCGTTGGTAACGTCAAATCATGTCAATCATCAAAATGAGGAAAGGCATTTTCCTATTTGTTTGAAATAAAATGTAAATATTGTTACAAGCGGGTGAAACGTGCGTTGAAGAAGAAAACTTTGGTGACGCTTCCCAAGGAGCTTCGCGCCAACCGAGTTGATTTGGCGAGGAGAGTATTCTGGTAGCCCCGAGACAGTTCCTGGTGCGCCTCTTTGCTTCGCGTGTCGCTCGCCCGGCTATGTAAGGGACGGGTTGCCGCAATCCGCAGCTCTCTCTCGGAAGAGAAGATACTCACTGGACTAGCGGATTACTTTTCTTGCTTATTAGCGAGTGGTGTTTACGTTTGCTGTTAACGTTGTATTATTGAGCTCGCCGTGAGTTACTTTTTACTGTGCTTTACGATAGCTGTTTTGCAGTCTGTTTTTATTTTGTGTAAGACTTGTATTTACGCTGTAAGTCACTGCTGTCATCCTGTAAATAACTATAAATATCTGTAAATAAATTTGTTTGCGCTGTCCTCAAGTAAAGTCTATTCAATCCTAAACCGCTACGCTAAAAACGTAACAATATTTAGATGGGATTTGAAACCGATGAAAAAACTGTTGCCTCCAGGTTGAAATATTAAGTATTTCCTGTTAAAGGACATTTTTTTTTTATTTCCTAGCATTCTACTATAATTAGAAGATGTAATGGAATGAACGAATTGAATTACTTTTTTGAGTTACCTGAATAATTTTTTTTGAAATAATTTCGGTCCTAAAAATAAAACTAGTGCATGAGATACATTCTTGCTAAAAATAGTTATAACAAATTTGCAAAGTAAACCTTTACTGTATCTTCCTCAATTTTTTCTATCGGCAATTTCGGCGTAAGCTTTGGAAATCCTACGCATTTAATTAAGGGAGGATAAAAAAAACTTTTTTAAAAGAGAAAGCGTACGCGAAGAAATCCAACGAAAGAATGTTTAAAAAAAAGTTTAATTATTTCTCTTAATCTGGTTCATTTTAAACTTCGGGTGACGTCGAAACACTGATCCTCTAGTTAGTATCCCTGATCTTTTTGATGTTTCCTGTTCCTAATTCCTTAACAAACAGTTTCCGCTGAGTGAGTCTAAAAACCCAATACTGTCCCCGAAAAAAAAATAAAAAAAATCCCACAAAACGATATGTTGCATCGTAAGGCTAAATAAAGCTTTTCTAGATTTATTTCGGATTGATTCCTTCTATAATGCATCACTGAAAGCTCTATTTTAATAAAAAATAGTAAAGCTATTTTAAAACTATCCAGTGATAAGGCAATGAAAAAAAAAAGACTTAAAAATAGTTCACGAAAGTTAGGTTGGTGGAATGAGTGCAACTAATTTCTGTAAAATTCTGTTTTTTATAAGTTTCAAATCAATATAAGTGAAAGTACCAGTATAGAATAAATTATTTATTTAAGGATGAGATAATTTGTTTTCGAATGCTTAAATAAATAATAAATTGATATAAAAAATATGGTTTTAAGTCTTCAGTGAACGACATTTTGTTTTACTACTGTAAAATTCTATTTTTATATATTGATAGTATTTGTAAATTGTTGTTGTTGTTTATGGTATTTTCAAAAGGCAAACCCTTTGACGATGGCAGTTATTTTAAGCTGATTTTTACAGTCTCTTGTTTTAGTAGCGCCATTTGCATCCAAGAGAGCATCGTCGATACACATGCGTCACCTTCCTTTTTATAGAGTGGGCTTCATCCATACATTTCCTTCACTCACTCACAGCTCACAATTTAAGCCTGAGAATGATAATCTCTGATTCAGTACCTCAGTGGCATCCTGTCGACTTAAAAAGCTTTATGATTACGACAGATTGATACATGCACCAGCCACCATATGTAAAGAGAGCCTTCGGCAGACAGGTTACGAAATCACAATCCATGGGATGCGAATCCAAACTACATATACAAA
>JAOUZG010026841.1:1435888-1455400 GCA_026289955.1 Argiope argentata
AGCCAGTGTCAAGCATAAATACTGAAACTATGAGTTTGAATTTCCCTAAACTAAGGCTTTAAGCTTTTTAATTTAATGATTTTCTTTAAAATATTTTTCTTAATGATAAAGGAGAATTTATTGTATGAATGTATCTGTATCTGTAAGACATAATGTGCAAGTTAGAAATATGAAACTTGACAAATACATACTTTTAAAGGTGGTAATATATACTTAAGAGAGAATATTTTTTTTAAAAAAATGAGAATTCAAGTGACATTTTCATGTTTCTTCTAAATAATTTACAAAAATAAACCTACTTAATATTGATTTGTTTCATGATTTTAAAATTTAAATCATTTCCTTTTTATTGGTACCATTTTAGTGTCTTAAAAATGTGTTCTGAATTTTTCGCCTTTAAAAAAGTTTTGTTTGCTCAATTTTCGACGTTATACTTCATAATTACACACAGATATAACCCTTTGACATTATTTCACCCAGTATTTAGTCATACGATTTCATCTCATTGTTAAAAATAAAGGAAGAAAGAAACATTCGATTTATTTGTGTAGTTTACTAAAGAGAAATGCCAATGCACTGGCACAGAGGTAGCGCGTATTATCTATGATCTGGGCATCCCGGTTATGGTATGGTTGTTCTTCATCTGTTCGTTGTTTGAATGTGCCTCCTCTGTAAAAAGAGATTATTTAAGCAGATATGATACTTTAGGAACTAAGACGTACTCTTGGTTCCAATTGGCACTACTTAAAACAAGAGACGCACCCTCAGATTAATTGCTTACTTCGTCAGCGAGCTTGTTCATGTCAAGTGCCATTAGAAACAACACCATCAACAAAAGAGAAGTAAGAAAATGAAGTTGTACCACAAACGTCAATTTGACGGAAGGCTTAAAAAAATAGAGTCCCACTTTAGTGGGACTCTATTTAAAAGACACGGCTTAAGGAGGGGTATTATTAAGTTCGGGAAACCAGCTACGTTGGTTGACTTAGCTTGAGAGAGACTGTTCTCTCTCTCTAATGCGCATTCTATAGCTTCACAACCAAGATCAACTGCTTAAATAGAGCTATTTCGCTGTGAATTTGTAGTTTATGGCGTATATTTAATGCGCGTTTTCATTGACAATAAAGTCTGCATCTCAGTATCTCTCTTTTCTGAGAATTATTATTCGTAACAATATTATAAAAAAGTTTTTGATAAAATAATCACATTAAAAAGGCAATTTTCTATAATTTAAAAAGAGAGATCTAAATGCAGATTCAGTCTCTGTAGGTATATAAGAAATTTCTCTTTTCTAGCGTTGAAAATATATAAACTTCATTAAGAATTAAAATTATCAATACAATGAATAACCTTTAACATTTATCTAGATTAAAATTAGAAAAAAAAATATACAAAAATCTTGAATCAATAATTAAATTTAAGTAAAATTATAACATATCTATACAGTTATTATTAATCGCAAGTAGTAGAAAAATGTGTAAGATTATTTTTCAAGGAGCGTTATTGTTTTATTTTATGTAAATAATCTTAATCCTTAGCAGTTTTCTGATTTGTTTCTAAAAATTGCAATGATTATAAATAGATAACAGTTTGCAAGGAGTTAATTTAGAAGTGGGCGGATTTCTCTGTTCTTAGTAGAGATAGCAATAATTTTTAAAAGCTTTGAAATCGCAATTTATAAATATGAAGCGAACTTACAAAAACCTATAAAGTTTATTATATTAAAAAGTTTTGATTAAGCTTCAAGTGATATAGAGAAAGGGAAATATTACACTGAATTAATTAAACATGTGTTTTAGTTTTGGAGTTAGTAAACATCTGTTGGAAGTAGAGATAAAGGTATAAAGTAGCGATTTTGTAGACTAATTCTGTTAGTTACCCATACATAAAAATGTAAAATAAGAACATGAAAACGCTTATTCTTTCAGAGAACATAATATTTAGTCAGAAACATCAGAAAATTAAAAAAAATTATTTAATATCAATAAAATAAATTTCGAAAGCTGATTATACTGAAGCTTAATTTTTTTTTGTCTGATAACATGTATTACAAAAATTATAAATATTTTTCTTATACTTTCGTAGGTGCAGGTCTAAATATTTACATCCAATTAAAAATATTTTCAATTCATTGTTGTTTTTCATAGAGATTGACGCGTTTGACTATTAGCTTGTTTGCTTAGATTATTGAACATTTTTGACTATTAAAATTTGTATGAAACACAATTTTAAAAAAAAAATCGGCGTGTTATTTGTTAAGATCTAGAAAATTTGAATTTAATTGAATAAAAAAGGACAAATGTTTCTATTAATTCAAGAATAACAAAGAGAAGATTTTTAGATGTTGGACTAAGAGGTAAGCTTCCACGAAAATAGCCTTACCTAAATTTACATCAGGAAAAAAAAAGATTACATTGGGCAAAGGAATACATTAATTGAGCAGATGATCAGTGGTCCCAAATTATAAGAAGATATTGCTTTCCTGTAGGGGGTTGAGAAAATGTGCAAAACTCAGAATTCTTCTTTTATTAATATTTAAAAATATATTATGAGAAAAGGATATATATTGTTACAAACCTGTAATTTTGCTTCCCAGCATAAATGGTGCCATCATAAGAAAGACCGTTTTACGACAGCCCTGTTGCGTACTGCCAATGATCAGTGAGCTTGGCGACTTTAAGACACATTTGGCGAGTTTGGTGATGAAATGTAAATTGCTGAAAACTTCGAGAATTTTCAAGATCAGTCCATTAGAAACCGAGTTACGCCCTGATTGGCTTACAAGATGCTCAGCCCGCATCCTGGGAGCTATAAAAGGAAGGCAGCCTGAAGCTGAAGAGTGAGAATTGAATTGAACAGTGATTTGAATTGAGCCGGAAGAGGAGATGGAGCCGAAGGCAAGTAACGAGTCTTCGAGAGGACAGCGAAGCAAAGGTGAAATAATCCGAGAACCAGCGTGCTGTGGAGCTCCAGCGAGGGCTAAATCGTACTACAGTGTGCCGTATCCTGTTAGCTGTGCTGTCCTGTGCTCATTTCGGCTGTACATATTTATCGCCTGTGTATTCGACGTCTTTGTGTTGGTGTCTTCGTATAAATAAACGTTGTCGTGGTTTTCTTCTCAAGTCTGCTGATTTTGTGTCTTCACAACAAACACTCGCACCGTAAACGAACCCAGAGATAATTTTCGTAACAACATAAAATAAATAAAAAAATCAGCAATTTTTTAATGACTTCGAATATTTCAATTGTTTTTTTTAAATAAAATATATCAATTAATATTCTATAAAGGTTGTTCAGGGACATGGTTGCTTTTAAGCATATGTACTGTAGGGTCAGAATTATAATTATTTCAGAGATCAAAGTTGTCTAAAAAATTCTTTTAATTTTTCTCTTGAAAAGGACTCCCATCATATCTTAACATATAAATAAAATAGTGACTCATTTCTTGTTGTATGATAAGATAACTTGTATTTGTCAACGATACAATAAAAAAACTTGGTTTGTAAAAAGTATCCTACGTTCAAATTTTATTTTATAATAAAATTTTAAAGTAGTTAAACGTATAGGTAACGAAGTAAAAGCTTTTATTAAGTTTTTTCCAATGCATTTCTATTATGTATTAGTAGACATCATTTCGGGAAAAAAATTGTAAAATGTATTTCTTTAATAAGCGAAGTACGTCTGTACTGTTTATCATGAAACACGTAATGGTAGTTTCATGCAAATTTTTATGGACAATTAGGTAGAATGGATTAAAGTGCTAATTATAATGACCGTTGTGAGACCATATTAATCCATTATTTGTCCTAAATCACATCATTTGGCGATATTATTTTTATATCTAGAGTATTTGAGAATAACAACTTAAGTAGTACCTAATAAACTTTGCCTTTTTTTTGAATTTCAACGATTTTAAGAATCGATTTATTCTTTGAAGGTAACGGAAAAAGGATTTTACCCTATTTATTAAAGCTGTGAGGAGAAAAATTTCTTTTGTAATTTATATGGTAATTCATGTATAAGAGGGAAGAGAATTTATTATTGTCTTCAGAGTGGAGTGTAGTCTTTTCTTTAATGGAGTTGCTATACAATTACTGCGATTACAACTGGAATCATTATACAATAGTTCACAAGTTATCATCAAAAAATTAATTTTAAGAGTGATATAACTTTAATATTTTCCAACATTATTCAGGAGAATAACGTATCATTAAATATCGAATAAAAAGTTTCTATTTTGTATGGTCTATGGCATATAGGATATAAAAAATATGAGTCCACAGAGGCCATAAAAATGGATTATGACAAGATATAGTTAAAGGAACATGTATAAGAAGAAGGAGGTTGTGAGTTATAGGGTTTGATTTGGCTCTAACCAGTATTATTTAAAAATTTGTATAACAGTATGCGTTTTAGGAGTGAATTCTTTCCTCTAAACAGGTTATTAAGATGAAATTTCAAGCCACATATATGCCAGGAACATTACCATTATGCGGTATTCATCCCGTGGCATCCCTAGATACATATATACCAGAATTTACTGGAATTTTATCAGTTGTTGTGATTGCTTTCGTATTCCTCTTTTCGTATTCTCCAGAAGGAGGAGTGCAATAGCTTCTGAGTGTAAGGACCCCTGAACACCCAAGGACAGAAGTCTGACTTCTAGCTCAAATATGTCCCAACACCTTTTTTAAATCTTGGAAGAAGACGAGAATTAAATGTAATTTTATTCTTCACAAAGTAGACATTACAAAATAGAAGTAATTTTAAAATAACTACAAAATGGGGGATGCCACTCGGGCAAAAGGTAATTATGCTAAATTGTTTGCTGGCTTGCTTGCCGCAACACCCTTTTGACGGGGTTGGAGAAGACTTCACTCATGCATTTCATTCACTAATCTACAGATTTTAATTTAGATCTGGAACAAAGAGCGATCACCTCTGACCCTGTACCCCCAGTGGTATTACTCTCGACATGGAGGACTTTGTGGCAGTGACAGATTTATTGTGCGCCACCCACCACAAACACAAAGAGAGAGTATTCGGCTAGCGGGTTAGAATTCGCAGCCCAAGGAATGTGCCCTTTCAACCAGGCTATCCCGGCTGTAATATTATCAATTTCATCTACTTTTTCTTCATATTCTTCAGAGTCACTTTTATTCAATGTCATGTCTTCATGGGAAACTAAATTAGAACAAGATATCTCACCACCATCTGATTCAATCTCAGAAAGCTTTAACAACAAATTAACTATTTCATCAGGGTTTAAACCTTTTCTACGAGCCATCGTTTCAGGGTATCTGCTTTGCGGAAAGTTCGAAAACCGAAAGATTTTTTTTAATGAGCAGATAAGCAAATGCTGTGTAATAAAACATTTAGACACAACAATTTTAGAATAATTGATTTATTTCACTGTGAATCCAATAACATTACATTAAAGGTCTAATTAAAGTGTGATAGCACTTTGAGGTTTGTTTTACTTAGTGATTTATCGCTTGTTAAACGACAATTATTCATAGTGATAAAATGTCCTGCTGTCGAAATGTACCAGTGGACAGCCGTAGTAGGTTATATGAAATAAATATTTCATTTTTTAGCAGAAAAACCCCCGTTTTAGTGAGCATTTGGGTACAAAAGGAATTAAAAACTTGATTTATGCATAAGAGAAAAACAAATTAAATAGGGTGTTTCCTTAAAAGAAAATCGTTTTTAGTATTGAGTATGGTTTTCCCAGATGGCCAGCAACGTTCAACACCTTTGAGGCACTGAGTCATTTAGGCTATTAATGAGGAGCTGGGGTATTCTGCCCCACTCCTCCAGAAGAGCTCTTTTCAGTTCTTGGAGAGTTTGCGGGGAAGGCAGGCTTCCAGCAATTCGTCTGATTAAAAAGTCAAAAAAGTTATCGATTGGGTTTAACACGCTGGCCAATCCAATCGTATAATTCCTTTTTTCCAAAAGGAAATTCTTCACAAAGTTAACACGATATGGCCTGCAATTACCGTTCATTAAGGTCCATTTGCTACAGAATAAGGAACTACAATAGGTCTCACGATCTATTTCTATATCTTCGATCGGTCAGCTCAATTTCGAATGATATGGAGATGTCAGTGCCCATCAATAGAGATGTCAGCAAAGACAATCCCTAATTCACCGGAAAATCTTACACTTTAGCGCAAGAATGCAGGATTATTTCAAGTGCTACCTTCCCTCCAGACGAAAATGCACCTATTATCAGGATGAACTGAAAAATGGAACTCATATTTCACCATTAATTTCTCCTCCAGGTCACATACCCTAACCGGCGAGTGCTCTCCATCACCTCCGGCTCGCCAATAGCGTACTGCCACAGTGGGCTTGTTTGTATCAACTATGTACCGATTGATGTATTATACAAAGAGAACGCTCCCACCTAGTGGAGTGATACTCCCCAAGTTTGAGTTGAGATCATGTAAAAAAACTACTTCCTTCTTCCCATACAGTGGGTGAACTTTGTGCCATAAATTTTCAAAGTTTGCAAAGTTTGTTGGTAAAGTTTGTAAATTTTTTTGAAGTTATAATAAATTCCGAGGGGCTGGCCCTGGGAGGGCTTCTGGGGTGCTGCTGACTGTTTTTCCTGGTCGGCCTTTTGTTTCCTAAACTCTTTTTGGGTGGGATGGGTTGGCCTGGGTTTTCAGGTCACATATCCTGCTGCTTACTCCCTGCGAGCACTGCACTGCCTACTGTTAATTTGACACACCTTTGGTCGGCTAGCATACAGATCTGCTGCATGAAGGCAGTTTCAGACAGTTTGTATCGAAAATGTCATGCCAATGGCCGTGCGAAAGCGTTGTTGAAGAAGAATAGCATTCATATTTTGGTGGCTCCATGCCATTGGCTTTAAATAACTTTTTATTTAATTATTTTTTTAATTCATTAATAAAATTTGATTTTTTAAAAATGTTTTTTTTCCATTTAACAGAAATTAAAATATACCCTCATTATTTTATAAATTTGCATCTAGTCACCTAAACCTTCTGATGCTAAATCAATCCCAAGCGATAAAATTCATATTTTTTTTGAAGAAGATTTTTCAGACATTTCGGAAAACCAGTTTTCAAAAGGAAAAAATTTATCTTAAAAAAACCCAGTTTTTTGAAACCGGTTATGAAAAACCTTAAAACAATAATATCAGCTATATTTCGTAAACTGTACATTTATTGACTAAAACACCATAAACTAATATTATTTTATCAATCGGAAAGATATATCTTTTTTCGACACCACATAGATCTTCAACATAAATTCCCCTTCCATATTTACAGAAATCATTCTATTTTCCGGCCTTGTACCTAAATCCCATGCCATCGAGCCGGGATAAAACCATCCAAGAAAAATTTTCCCCTGTAACAATCCCCGAGTAAAGAGATGGACGACAGGCCGATCGCTTACGGTCATTCATCATTCTCGCGGTGCGTTCCGAGCTAAAAAGAAGATTCCACTCGATTGGTCACTCGGGTTACTCAGAAATATGAGTTGAGGGAGCGCCGTTGTTAAGGTTTAATGTAACCTGATTTTCGCATCATTAGTGAAGTATTGAAGGAAGTTTGTGCATTTGAGAAGATTCGTGCACAATTATCTCAGAGGAGAGTTAACAAGAGACTCGCTCAGAGTTATAAAAGAGTAGACGATCAGATTTAGATTTATGACATGATAAAACTTTTGTTGCTGTAAGTTTTTGTTGGGATTTAAAAGAAAATAAATATTCAATTGCTGGATTATTATGTTTGATATATTGAGACGAAATAAAATCGTGATTTATCTATAACTGCGAAAATATAATGAATTCAGAAATGTAAAAAAAGAGATGTACTATAATTATTTTGAGTTATGTAGATTTATGTACATAAACTGTACTATTATTATTTTTTAATTTTTATGCTATATTGTACTTTGATAGAATGCTGTAACACAAATATTTTTAACTAAATATAATTTGCATACCCATGCAGTGTTTTCATTTAGAAATTATACTTCTGAAAGAAGGGTGAAATAATTCTGCACGATGCGAGTTTATTAATATTATTTCACTTAGTTAAAATATATAAAATATATTCATAGTATTTAATAAATAATTTTTCTTGTTTATCAATAAATACCAATTTTCTGTAAAATTGTCTAATCCAGAAATTATTGAATTCGAATAAAAAATATATAATCATTAAACACACATTTAATTATAAGTGCAACTGCTTTTCTTAGCATTCATAGATGATTTTCCTGTTTTAAAGTAATTAATTTCACTGCAGCTAAAAACATAATATTTAAACATTTCATTAAACTGGATTTATTTCAAATTTTTATGGATGGAATATTATTAAATGTTTTCATAGATTCCTGACGTTTTGTCAATATTATTTATTTATTTAATTTTAAATTAATTTTTTCTTAATCTATAAAACTTTATATGCAGTTTTGTGACGCTTTCAAATTGTTTTGTATTTTTTTTGTATGTTTGTTGTATTATATGATATGTATGTTTGCTCAGTTATTTATACTCATATATGTATGTTTGCTCAATTATGTGATATGTATACAATTTACCCAACTGTGATACCTAATTTACCCAACTGTGATAGCAATTATCCAAATTAGGCAATTATCCTGATATTCAGCAATTATCCTGAATATTCACTAATTAAATCTTTTTTTTTAATGTGTGAGAGTTTCGCAATTTTTCTTGATAATAATATTATATTTTAACATTTTCAGTAATAATCATTTAATCAATTAGTTTAGTTAAATTTTAACCAAATACTGCTGACGCCTCTAGTAGTAAATTTATGAAAAAATAATTTTAGGAGCTTATAATATTTATCATAAAAATAAATATTTAAAAAAAGAATTAAAAAAGGGCACATAAAATTAAAATTTTGACTTTTCGTTACATTAATATAAGATCGATTTTAAAAATATTTTTCAAAGTTTGATTATTATACTTATATAATTAAATAACAAATAATATTGAATTAATGAGGTCATGGTTAAAAAAAGTTTTTTAAAATATTTTTTCAACATTTTTTAAGTGCTAACTATTTTAAAAATCTTAATCAGTAATTTAAATATATAAGCGCAGAGCTACATTGGTTAGAAAATACTTGGACAGATCATACCAGACTCTCTGACTTACCATAAAGTCTCTTGGATTTAAACCATAAAACTGAATGACCGGACCGCCGCAACAGCAACACTATCGGGAATTGGGGTTGAGTTCAAAAGGTCATTACCTGCCACGGTACCACCCTTCCCGTAGGAAGTACCTCCCTTCATCAGTGTTAGAAGCCTACTCCCACATATTACTGAGCCCTTGAGAGTGGAGAGATCCAACCACCATACCGGAAGCATCTTATCCTCATTCCGAGATGCCACCCGGGTTGAAAAGTACTAGGACAAGCAAAATATCATTTTATATACATACTTTTTAGCTGAAAAAATAAAGAAAAAACTTGATTCATGAAAAAGAAATAAGAGATCCTTCCCGATTATCGTTTTTCATTTCTCTTATGTGTATTTCAAATATTTTTTTAATTATCTGTATTAATTATATGGATGAATGTGTGCGTCTGTCTATATTCGTTAGAACTATACAAATTAGACTATTAGATCTAGATCTTCCAAATTTGGCTTATACTTACCCTGAACGAAGAAATGTGAACTTTGGAGAGATTTATTTCAAATTTTAAATAAATTTTTAATTAACAGAAAACTGATTTTTGATGTTTTTCTGCAAAACTTCCGACAATATAATTTCACAAAAATAAATTTTATAACATTTAATAACTTTTAAAAAAATTGTCTTCTTAATAACAACAATTTAGAAAGAATGTTTATCTAATTTCTAACAGTATAGTACACAATTGACCTTAAATTAGAAACGTTTTTTATTGTTTCACCAAATATTTAATTGCGAGATGCTCTACAATTGAATCTAATTACAATTGAACCAAAGAAAAAGGAATGTTTTTAATATCTGTATAATTTAAGAAACAAATAAAATTTTTAATTAATAGTATCACGAATTTTAACAGATAGATAATCTGATGCTTACATTATACGTTAGCATGGCACTACAGTAAATTGACATACAGTAAATTGCTAATTTACTGTATCTCGAATTTAAAAGATTGATAATCTGATGCTTACATTATTAGTAGGGCTATGATATTATGGCATTTCCACAACAAAGGTTTGTAGATGCAGTGTAATTTTAATTAACATAGATAAGATAATTAAAATTACCCTGCGTTAATGTCAAGAATTGGCAGATTCACAGGATATGTTTTATCTAAACTATTCATCTGAAATCAAATACTCGTTTATCTAATATTTCTGGTGAACCATCTGTATGTCAGAGGTAACTTGTTGTCAATATTGAACGCATTTCATCCCTGCATGAGATCTTAAATAATTCATCGAATTTCTATAGTGGTTATTCAGTGTGATTGATTAGTGGATATATTTTAGATCTCTTCTGATAGATATGGTATTAAAATTAAAAGCACATTTCTTCAAAGTTATTAGTTTTAACTGATAAAAATATAAAGTACTATGCCGTTATCAAAATTTCTCGTGTTATATGAGATTTTCAGACATTAACATAAAATAGAAATAATTTTTTGTTATAGAAATCAGGATGAATAATATATAAATAATCCATAAAATATTTGTCTTTAAAACTGATTGAAACCGATTTGTCTTTAAAACTGCTAACAACATCCAACTGATTTGTCTTTAAACTTTAAATAATTATTCGTGGAAACCAAAATTCCCGATTATATTCGGGGAAATTTCCGTTTTATTCTACCCATAAAAATATCAATAAAAGTACATTTATTTCTATGATTATTTCATTCCAAACTGTTTTTCACGCATATAAATTGATAAATTATTTTTTATGAATAGAGAGATTTTATTTTAGGACATTTTCAGAGAAAATGGTATTTTTTGGAAGTACTTGATATTTTGCTTGAAGAAGTATTTCTATTTATTTGCATTGAAGAAATCAATTGATTTCTCTTTTTCAATTCAATTGTTTTCATAATAAAAGAATAAATGAATAGAAAAAGAGTCCCATAAAAACATTAAATAAAAAATATATAACATAAAAAATAGAAATAACTTGCGCTCTTTATGCTTTGTGTTCAATTTGCTTTTGGAATTTTTCCTTTTTCAAAAAATAAGAAATGAAAAATGGATGAATGAAATTTCTATTGATTATAAGATGGAAAAAAGCAATTTATAAAATATATCCATGAAATAGCCCATTTTTAATCAAGAGGTTGTTTAAATGAAACTACACTGAGAATGTACATTTGGAATTTTGTGAGTATAAAAACTTTTTAATTAGATATTTATTTATCCTTAATAGAAAAAAAATGCTGAACATAAATAATAATATTGAAAAAGGCTAATATTCACCCAATTCAACCAATGGATTTTATTATTTGCATAAAAAAATAGTATTTCAAGATTTCGGGATATGGCTTAAGTCTGATTGCTTTGGAAAATGAAGTTGGAGAAGCAAAGTGATGTTATATAAGATATCTTAAATTTTCTACGCAACTTTCCCTTTTTCTCATGGATCAAAAATTTCACGATATCAAAATTTTAAGAGGAATAAGAAAATGTAATTATCTTAGCTGAAATAAAATTAGTAAAGAAATATAATCCATAAAATTTCTTATGAAACGTCTTAAACACTACTAAAATATCGCTATCGTTATTATTAATAGTTATTATTGAGAGGAAAAATTGATAACAAGATAGTATGCTGTTTCCGTAACTACGTTATGCTGTATTTTTCCCAACGATTTTAATAGGCACCGCATCCATAGTTAATTCTGTTCTTTGAAGCAATATCAAAGAACAGAAATGCAAATGAATGTTAATTCCAAAATTGCGTTTTAAGAATGTTATTCAACTGAAAAAAAAATAATGTTTTTTTTTTTATAAACGCTCACATATTTTTAAATGTGGATCTTTACAGAAAATATGAAAAAAAAATCAAGGAAGTGTTCAAATATCAAAATAGAGTTAAATTATCAAAGAAAGATTCAAATTTCAAAGAAATATATCAAAGTAAGATTCAAATTTCAAAGAAATGTATCAAAGTAAGATTCAAATTTCAAAGAAATATATCAAAGAAAGATTCAAACACTAAACACATTTATCATAAAATGTTAAAGCATACATTCACTATACAAAGGGATTATATATAGTAAGAATAAATATTATTTAACAATTCTTATTCCTCGTATATTAAACAGACAGTTAAATACATTTCCATTTTTTAGTAAAGGAAGACAGAAGTTATTTCAGATAATTTTAAAATGCTTCTACTATGCAAATGTCCTACAAGTTACTTATTTACGGTATACTTATGAAGTATCCCAGGGAAAAATTATCGAAACTTTCATAAATTAAATCCTGATTTTCTTTCACTTGACAGTTTGTCAGAATGAAGAAATGAACTATTTCACTATCTTTGATTCATTGAAATGTATCCTCAAGTTCCAACTTAGCTGCAAGATTTATATGTATATCGTTGAATTATAATGAGAAAAAAGGCGAAGGCTGAGATAAGGAATAAAATATTTAAAAATGAGTGCCTCATTAATTTAAATACCAATTTTGATGTATGAAATTTTACTCATCTTTCCCCTATTTCTAAATATTTTTCAATTCCTACAAATAGTTCACACGCTCCTTACATGTATATAGCTTCAATTGTTAATAAAATACTTTTGACTCATTCACTCAAGTTCAAATATATCTTTTTAATACTTGCAGTGGTTGACACTTGATGTTAATACAGTTTTTTCAAATATTGATTCAATAATTATTGATTAAATTCCTTTTATTATTTCACACTCTCCTATATATATCTTGTTCAAATTTTCAATCGTTAATAAAATATTTTTTTAATTCATCCCCTCAAATTCAAACACATTTTTTAAAACTTATAGTGGATGACACTTCATACATTTTTTTCAAATAATAATTCATTAATCAAATTTAATTAATTTGATTAATTAAAATAGAGTTTTAGCAGTTTCTAATGAGAATTGAAATCAACAGGCAGTAGCTCAATCGGTAAAATGTGAGGATTCTTGTATTTTTCACTTGAAGGTGAAGAATGCGAGTTCCATTCTTACAAAATCAATCATTTTTTGATAAATTATTTACATAAATTGTAATTATTTAATAAAAAGTAACTAAAATGATTTTTTCTTTGTTGACCTATTAATTTACTTATTATTTTCATATGTATTATGTTGTTGTTGTTACTTATGGTGCTTGCCATGGACAAGTCTCGCTGATACATCAGCATATATATATATTATACATGTTTTGTAGCGAAAGAGTAACAGAAAAATGAAAAGCACAAATCAAAAAGAACTGAAAAACAAGTAAAAAAATATTATGTTTTTCCGTGATGCTTTACTTTATATTTCATCCATTTTTAAGACAGGACATTTCTAAGAAACTGCTTTGCTAGAAAATAAGAATGAAGAGAAGGATAATTTTATTGAACGTATATATAGCAAAGTAGAAAATACAAAACATGGACTTGAAAAAATTGAGACAGACCTGGGAGAAAACTATTCTAGAAATTGCGTTCGAAATGTAATTGAGTAACAAAATAAAATAGGATGCATGAATTGTACAAAAAGTTCATGATTGCATTTTTATGACACACTTCCTTTACACACCATATGAGCAATAAAAAAAATAAAAAAATAAATAGTCATAAACATATAACACTTGTAAGCATTCATAACTACCGTTTGGTGTTTACGAAGGAAAACTGTGATTACCTTCTGAAAAATAGGTAACTGATATTGTGGAATATGTAGAAATTTACGGCTTTATTCAGTGAGATTTACTGCCCCAAGTTTTATGAAATTTTTTTATGTTGGTGATTTCGTGCATTTTTATCACATATGATTTTATTAAAATGAATTATATTTCCCATTTCAAATAGTCAAATATTTTGGCAATATCATGAAATTTTTCGAATTCTATAATTTTCCGGTTGGTTAAGAATGAAAAATATAGTATTCAAAAGATTAAAAGTTAATTTGCACCTTGGTTTGATCTATAGGAACAAAAGATAAATTTGATTAATGATATTTTTTAACGTTTTAATGCATGAAATAACATTATATATGTTCGGGCCCGGGATGGCCTGGTTGGTATTGCATTGGACTTGTACTCCTTTGGTTACGAGTTCAAAATTCACACGCCAAAAGATTCCCCGAGTGTGTGGCGGCTGGCACTTGTAAAATCTGCCGTGGTCGCAAAGTCCTCCATGTCGAGAGTAATCTCACTGGGGGTACTCTGTCAGAGGTGATCGTTCTCTGTTCCAGATCTAAATTACGATCTGAGATGAACGAATGAATTTGCTTGAATGAAGTCCGACCCCCTAAAAGGGATTGTAGCGTGTGTATAGCTAAGTCGCAATCTTGGCCCTAGAAGTCACTATTTGTAAAACAAAGAGACGCATTTCTTAGGCTTAAAATCTCCTGATCGTATCAGCGGAGGCTTGTTCACGACAATTTCCATTAGTCACAACACAACATTATATTTGCTTGAAAACTTTTAGGGAATTTACATTAAAGAGAAATAATTCATGTATATATATATTACTTTCTAAAAGATGATATAAATAAATGAACGTTAATTTTCAGTCAAGGAGTTGAAATGAAATAAGAGTTAATGTTCTAGTGAATATGATGTAATATTCAAATTCATAATCTAAGCTAAAATAATTTAAGAAAAGAATTTTTTTTTAAACTCCTCCTATTAGTGATGTTTTATTTATTTTTTCAAAAATTTCTTTTGTCCCTAAAGTAATTTATATTTCATTATCAGAAATATTTTATATCTTGTTAAGTAGTTTTATATCCATCTTATGTTTATGAAATAATGAAAATTAATGAAAGCAGAAATTGAATTTTAAATCCTGTTTAATTTAAGGCAATGCCTTTTTTGCCGATTTTGAAACAATGTCAATTGCCTTTTCAAATTTTTAATAGCCTGTAATGTACTCAATTCAACTATTTTTCTTATTATGTTGCGTATATATATGTAAAAAATTATTCTGAAATAGGATAGGAAAAAGGAAAAATTGCATTTTGTAATTCTTGGGAGTTTTTTTTTTCCGTCTAAACGTTTGTCTTGTCATGTATTTTAGTTCTGAGACTGGCGATGTATGTTTTATAACTCGGGCATTTTTCTTACTTTTTGAGAGTAATATGTCACTCAGATTCAAACGATAGCACTTGCTAGTCTCTTTGTTTACTGTAACGTAATAAATAAAGTCCAAGAAATAAATCTTTGCGTAAGAACAAATCGATGTTCTTACTCAATTATTGCGTCCTGTTTCCTATACCTCGTAGAGTTATTTTGATAATTTTGGTACATATTTTGAAGCTTGTTTTTCGTGTAATATGTGATAAAATTTTCAATTGCAATCTTTTGAAATATAATTCCGTCTCCATGGACTTTTTTGGTGAGAGAATAGAATATTCAGAATATTCAACTGAAGAAATAATGAATATTCTGAATTTCAAACCAATACGTTCTTTTGGTTTAACGTTGATCTTATTGAGAATTTTAAGCTATTTTGTATGCGAAAAGGTAGTTATTTATTTGAAAAATAAACTCTTTGGTGATTAAAGGACAGAGAAGCTGTTTATCAGGAACAATAATTTTGTTTTCTGGTACAGAGAGTTCATCTATGGATTATGGATAGCTGGTCATCAAAATGGAATAAATGGAATGAATTCCCTAAGAGAAGAATTGTAATAAGAAAATGTTTAATTGTAACAACAAAGATTTCTAATAGAATATGTTTCTTAAACAAAATTCCAGCAATTACACAGTTTATACAATACGGACAAGTAAATAATTGTTATTGAGTTAAGGGCAATGTGATTATTGTGAATGATAACACTCATAAAAACATATATTTTTTCAGAATTTATTTATTTATTTTCAAATAGAATTCTACTTTAATAATCTATTTCGATAAAAATAGCCTTTTAGAAATAAAATTAATTTATTTAACACTCTTTAAAGTTCGAAAATCTCTTTAAATAAAAACTGTTGACTTGCTAAGACTATTTTATTTTAGTACACATTTTGTGCCACTTCAAATTAACTATCACACATTAGGATACCTGTCTTAATAATAGCACAGGGAGCCACTTCTTGAAGACAGAATACCGTTCTTCAATTAAACGTTAAGAAACGAAACGAATGAACAAAAAATTTTCATGTTACAGATGCGCCATCTATGGACGGGAACCTGAAACAAAAATATCGTAGAAACTGTTTTGTAGTGAAATAAACCCAAATATTAAGTAACTTATGAACAAATTTTTGCTAGAATCTGTCAAAGACAGTGGAGCTATATACGAATTAAATATGCATACAAAGAATAAATTTCTAAATTTAAGTACACAGTGTAGTAGCGCTTTTTCAATTTTTTTAAAAATCAAAAATGGGGAATGATTAAGGACAGACAACCATGATAATGTATCTAGACTTCATAAGCTTTGATATGAAATAAAATTTGTTAAATCAGAGCAGTGACTGGATTTGAAGAATTAGTTTATTGATTTTTTTAATAATTTAAAATAAACAGCTAAAATTTCTAGCAAAACTGTCTGATTTCATTGCATCACTTTCTACTTTTTTAGAACGACTTCAAACTCAGTTATTTATTTCAATTTTTGTCAACTATAAATTCTGACATATTTCAGTCGCAAGCAGGTTCAAACTTGTAACTCTCGTGCTATGAAGCCTGAATGCGATTGATCACCCCCTTCTTGGATATTTCGAAAGGTTCTATTAATAGAAATGTGCAACTGACATGCATGCAATGTTTATAAAATTTTCCATAAATATTAGTTAAACTATACTTTAACACAGAATCCATGATGAAATCTCAATTTATAAATATGATTTGTAAATTACGTGTTCTGATTTATCTTATATTATTGTAAAAATAATTTCAAATCATTAATTATGTTAGTAATTTTATAGATTATGTTTATAAAAATATACATATTTATGAAGAATGGCATTATAATGGAAGATGTCTATTTTAAACTTACCTGTTGAAAGGCTTAAATGTCTTTATGTAAATATAATCTGCATCCTTTCAAAGTAGAGGTAAAAAAAATGAACGATGTCATGAATTATAAACGATGAAAAATGATTTTTGCTTACAAAATTCTCTTGCTTTTCTTGACAGCGATTGAAATTGATCGATGGCTTTGAAAACCTTTAGCTTTATATTATTCCCGCTTTGTTTCAAAACAAATGTTTTCCAGGCTGTCTGAAACAGCTGTTGTCGTTGTTATTCTTGGTAGGGTACATTTTCTTCTTTCATTCTCTTTAGAAATACGCTACAAAGAAATGCCCTTCAGATTAAAAAGAGTTGAGAAACACATTCTACTTCGTGTCGAAATGAAAACATGTGATTTTTTAAAGAGATACCCAGCAGATCTGTTGTTAACATAACAGCCTACATTATTTCAATAATTCTTCCTTTTAAGTCCTAATTGATTTACTTTTAGAGTTTTTAAAATAATCTATTTGTATTTAAACTATACAAAATTCAGAAATCCCATTAAAATTTCGAATTTCTAGTCTAATTTCAAAGCGATGACAGCTGTAGTACTAATAGTACGTCTAGGTTTATGAAAATATCCATACACTATCTGATGAATCAGTTTTAAAGTGCAATCTGGCGGTGAAATTTGGTGACAATCTACATAGTTTCCTACGGTGTTCCACCACATAGTGCCAGAAATATTTATAGATAATATTTTTAATAGAGTCAGTGAAGACAAGCGAGTAGGCCATTCTATTCAAACACATTTTAATGGCAATTAGAATGGGATAGTAAAGAGGAAAACAAACTTCATTCTGTCAAATATTCCATCGAATTTTGGCCCAGTTTATCTAATAGAAAATTAGATACAATTATTACTCGTTTAAGAATTGGCCATACTAGATTTACACATAAGCATTTGTTGTTGGGGGAACCCGCTTCTCTATGCACAATATGCCAATTCCTTTTGACAGTTTGGCTCATTCTCATAGAGTGCCCAAGTTTTAATTCTCAACTAGTTCGATGTTTTAATTCTCCTTACGTTGTTTTAAAAGACATCCTTCATAAATTGCTTGATCCTCAACTTTTCACCTTTTTAAAAATGATCGATTTCTTTTATTTTATATAGAAACTTTTTATTCTCTTTTAAAGCTTTAAATTTGTGCAAATGTTTATTTTTAAATATAGAATTGAATATTTGAGATAGACTTTGACATTAGACAACACTTAGACACTTTGTGACAATCTTAAAATGTAACCTAATAAAAAATGTAACCTTCTAATGAAAAATGTGTCTCCATATACCATACGCTTGGCGCTGCATAATCAGAAATTGTTTTAGCGCCAGTAAACTCAATCAAACTCCAAACTCAAAGACATACAAATAACTTCCCGTCTGGGGCAACTCGAAAGGAGGATGAGAAGCTTGGTGGTTGGATCTCGCCAGCCTGGAGGGTACATTAATATGAGGGGTAGGCTACAGTCATCGATGTTTGGAGTATTTCCAACGGGGAAGGTTATATCGTGGCTGGTGATGGCCTTAGAATTTAATCAGAGTTTCCACCTGTTTTGATGTTGCAGAGATCTGATCATTTAATTTTATGGTTTAAAGCAATGTGCCTTCGAGGAGGTCGGAGAGTCTGGTATGACTCACTCAAACACATACATGTTGTTACACCATAAATATTTGTTTTATACAGTAAAAAAACATATAATATCTTTGTCTTTATTATTCCGTAATTTTTATAAAATAGCAATAGGCTTAAGAACTTACGCATAATGAATTTGATTTCATAATGACTGTAAGGATTAGTCATCATAACTATTGCACTTCCTCGAATTATAAAATTTGAGAAGTATTTTATTATTGTACTGTTGTTGTGTGTGTTAGTTGTTGTGACATTGAAGTTTGCCTGTATTTGTAAAAGATTCGGAAAGCTTTATGCAGTATAAGTCGTTGTCCTATTGTTTCGAAGGCCTGTGTCAGGGAGCTGTTATTCTTCGTCTCTGAGCTTATGCCGTTTTTATGAAAGTATGAAAAAGTTTTCTATCCATAGTTTATCGAGACTTCGGTTTTCAAAGCCCTTTTATCTTTAAATCTTTTAAATTAAAACTCATGATTGGTTTAAGTTATGAAAACGCTCCGATCGTCAACTTCTGAAAATGATTTTATTTCTTGTAACATGTCCCTCATCTTTCTGTTGGAATACGGAATACCTATTTCTTGGGAAAGACTTGATATTGATATGGAAGATATTTCTTCTGACACGAAAGGAACTCCTTCTTTTTTTGACACAAAGCTTCTTGCATTTTCGGCAATGTTTTATTACTTTGGAATATATATTGTTCAT
>JAOUZG010026841.1:1456325-1467311 GCA_026289955.1 Argiope argentata
AATAAAGGAATTGAATTATTACTAACACTAAGTATGAATAATAAAGGAATTGAATTATTACTAATATTAAGTATGAATAATAAAAGAATTGAATTATTGCTAGCACTGACACTTTTATCAGCATAATCCATTATTAACAAAATGTTTATATTTGTTTGTATTACGGCTCCACCTCTTTTGGAAGTTATTTTTCTTGGTTTATAAATCTTTGTTAATTCAGTCACTCCAATGCTATAAATGTCTTGACATTGGGCTCAAGACATACCAAAAGCTTCTTGATAGTTATTTAAACACATGGTGAATATAAATTATTTGTTTATACGGTGTTTATTAAAGCATTTAGCTCCAAAAAATAGCTGGTTGAAGACACAGCAACTGATTTTGCAGTGTAGGAACACCTCATCCAACATAAGCATTGGATGTCAGATACATAATTTTCGAGCATGTTTGAGAACTCTTTATTTACTGGCCTTACTCATCAGATTTGGTCTCTTCGGATAATTACTTGCTTTCATTGATGCTTCATACACTTTTACAAGAAACTTCAATAATTGCGATGATGTTGAAAAATGACTTGCTAACTGGATAGTCCTAAAACATGAATAATATTTCCATGATGAATGTATGAGAAAAATATACAGCTAATGATAGCTCTAACTTTAAATGAGGCATTTATTACTTTTATAATAATTTATACAATTGTTTTTTTAAAGAAATATTAAGAATTTGTATAAACACTTCTTTTATTAATACTAATACCGTTTTCGTAGAATATTTTAAAAATTTTTAAAAATAATTTTTGCATAATTTTCAGCAGTAAATACCATTGTTGCAAAGAAAGCAAGTTACTTTTATTGTATAAAAAATAGATAATTACACAATTTTCTTCCGTTGATCAATACGATGGAAAAAAATGCTTAATGTATTCAGAATTTATATCAGAAATCACAGAATAAAATTACATGACTACAAAGGACAGTAAGCAATCTGAAGTAGATTCCGAAATAAAAAAAAGCATAGATAGCAATTGAGTATTTTGAGATTTAGTTTTAAGAGACAAATTTCTTCTTTTGTTGAGAGAATTATGAGCATCAAATTATGTGTTCTAATAAAATCAAGAAAATTGTGGATTATTTTAATAAAATAAAATTATTTTATTAAAATTAAATATAACAAATATACTTGGTGAACCAAACCAAATAAATTAAATTAGATCCCGTAACATTTGTATTCATAGCAAAAGAAACTTTATAAATTAAAGAATACAACAGCTAAACATTAATTCGATATTTTTACATTTTGACAAATGCTAAAATTAAACTTTTTGTCTTCTATTCAAAAGTATAAAACTGAAGAACAGTTTATTTAAATAAAATGGTATTTATGTCTAAAAAATACTATCTATTTTTTACTTTTATAGTATAAAATTGATTAAAAAATAATGGATTGAATTACCATTCTTTGACAAGTGATTATAGATTTCACGAAAAGGTATATGCAATTTATATTAAATGAAGAGACAAATTTTCCCCATAAAAAACTAAAAGAATAAAACAATGGGAAGTTCATCACAAAATACTTGTTTTTTTAATACATTAGTAAATCAAAGAAACTGGGGTTTAGAATGTCCACGCTGAAACAATGACAGGCATTCTATTGATAGCAAATCTTTTAAAGAACGTAAAAAAAAGAAGATTCCAATAAAAATAAAATTCCCAGACGTTGCCGGAAATTCTTAGACAAAGAAAGCTAACAAAACTGAAGGAAACGAGATTAAGCCCACCGACTTCACTTAAGTAAGGATTTTAACGAGCAAAAAATAAAAAAAAATGTACCGATCAGCTTAAGAAAAGAAACAAAAAAAGAAATAACTATCCAAAGCACATTTACTATGGAATATTCTGGAAGATTTTTTGACATTGAGTGTTAAAAGAACCAAATAAAAAAAAACTGACATCAACAAACTTTGGTTTATCAAATTAAATGTTATTATAAGTTCTACATTAGAATCGTTTGATAAATGTGTGAGCTATTTATAGTTTCAATGCAGATCATGTTAAATGATTTAAAGAAGAAGAAGAAATGAAAATTTATCCTTTATCGCATCATTATAAGTCCTTTACTTTCCATAAAAAATTGCATTAATTAACAATTGTCTTAAAAATAACTTTAAACAAAATAGAATAATGCTGATAGGCCCAAATTTATTTGGGTTTGTCTTTTAGCAAAGGCTGTCATGCTTTTTTTCTCTCTTACAGTAGTCATAGGTAAAAGGCACTTAAAGAGCTGAGAGTTTTCAAAGAAACACTGGAAGTTGTATCTTCTTCATAAGATAATATAAGTTTCTAAAAGATCTACTTTGATTGAGTTCCATATCCTACTGCTTATAAATCTCTCTTCTTTCTTATGAAATTTTACTTTCTTTATTACATTGCACTATTTGTGCCTTTTTAAAAAAATTACTGCCAGTCATCTTTTTACCACTAAGCTAAACCATGGAAGCATAGATTATTTAGACTGGTTGTTATGCTCAATAAATATTCAGCATTTACATAAGAAAACAATGACCTACAAATGTTGAAATGATCTTCAAGCTGTTGATAAAAGGCTAGAAAACTTTTCCATAATTAAAAAATGTTTTTAAATATTTCATGATATTGTAATATTGTAATAAAATAATCACTATCCATAACGAGCCTTCCTCTTATTTCATTGAGTTTGACTCATTCTGTTAGGTAGTGCTGAGCCGAGCCTGGTACCTGTATACATGTGTTGTATAGCATCTTTCCGAATTTGTAGAAGTTTCGAAGAAATCGTAAAATTTCTGATATAATTTGTACTATCATTGGGTGAAATATACTTTTTATAATTTATGGTTAAAGTATGAATTCATATTTTCCCCTTTGTACTACATTATCCATTTATCCAACCACTGCACTATCATCTCTCTTCTAATTTCCTTCTTCAAAATTCAGAATGATTTTGGAACTTTAATATTTATTTAGTCTTTCTTAACATCTACTCTCTGTACATCTATGTTCATCTGCTCTTTGTACATCTATGTTCATCTGCTCTTTGTACATCTATGTTCATATAATCTCTGTACATCTATGTTCATTTACTCTCTGTACATCTATGTTCATCTGCTCTTTGTACATCTATGTTCATCTACTCTCTGTACATCTATGTTCATCTACTCTCTGCACATCTACATTCACCTACTCTCTGTACATCTTTCTGTACATCTACATTCATCTGCTCTTTGTACATCTTTATGTGTATCTACATTCATCTACTCTCTTGACATCTTTCTGTACATCTATATTCATCTACTTTCTTGACATCTTTCTGTACATCTACATTCATCTGCTCTCTGTACATCTTTATGTACATCTACATTCATCTACTCTCTAGACATCTTTCTGTACATCAACATTAAGCTGCTCTCTGGACATCATCTCATGTTTAATGGGTAAACTCGTGCCTATAGAGAAGAAAAAATAATAGAAATCTTACGATATTTTACATTATATCGTCTGCTCATCTGATCGGAATACTTTGATGTGGTGATAGTAGGTCTGTCTCTGAAGGTATTTTGCCCTTTTGGGAGATCATAAATTTCATTTTCTTGAAATAAATAAATAATTATTTAAAATAATATTAATTTTTATATTATAAATAATAATAAATAGTAAATACTGTACATTCTCAAGCAATTGGTATAATGTATTGCAAGTAATTGGAAGAGCAGACTTAATAGCGAAACATAGAAATAGGTTGCAGTTCTAGGAAATTATTTCTTTACCCACCAATGCCAAAAAAAGTTTTTATACCAAACTCACTATCATAATAAATATTTTCTTGCTTCTTATCTTCTTATTGAGTACTAAATCACCATTTATCTCAAGCCACAAAAAATAGAAATGCGGCCCAGTGAATCTTATAAGCAGTTGTTGGTAACATTTCGAGTTTCACTGGCACCTTTCACTTCTGGCAGAACGTGCAACACACCATTTTTCAATTTATGTTTGATTTTTTTTAAATTCCCTGCCCTACTTTTCTCAACTCCTAACTCCGAAGTTATATTTTTTGCTGTTAGACCAGAATCTAAACGCTGTTTAGAATCTAGTTACTTTCCCCTACATATTTACTACAACTTTTTTTGGTTTGTCACTCATTTTAAAATCTTCATCTCCCAAGAAAACTTCATGCATACTATGTGTACTGTGGAATTATAAACAGGAACAGAGTCAACATTTGAGATCCTTTACATATTAACGAAAGGATGAACAATGAGCAGAGCTCTGTTCCTTTTATGTCAATATTTTGCACACGATTTGTAGGAATATTACAGAAGTCGGCTGTTTTCAGTTTTTTTGTCAATGCAAACACTTTGCCTCCCTTATTTAATTACGTTGAAATAAAACTAGTCTGAATAATACAGAAGCCGAATAGTCGCACACCGGATACTCAGGAGGGCACTGTATTAAAATAAAATTTAAAAAAATGATAAAACAAATAAACATTTGAATTGTATTTAGGAAATGTCATCGGCATTTACCCGAATTTTTTCACATGACACCAATGAGATGCCACAGGATAGCATAATGTTAAAATGGATGTCAGAATTTGATTCTTTTTAAAAATAAAATACTTTTCTCTTTTGCTGAGGGCTAAAAACATTGATAAAATAAATGGAAGCTCAACCCTGAGATAAAACAATGATAAAATAAATTAAAATTAAAATGGCACTTATGAGTTGTCATAGACATTTATCCGATAGTTTTTGTATGACGCCAATAGGATGCCACCGGATTGTATGATGTTAAAATGGATGAGAGAATTTGATTTTTTAAAAAATAAAAGATATTTTTTCTTTATTGAGAAAAGCTGCATTTGGAGTTACAAATTGATAAAATAAATAAAAGGTCCTTCGAAAGGTAAAAATAATGATAAAATAAATAAAAATTCGAATAGCACCTATGAGTTGTCATCTGCATTTACTCGATAGTTTCTGCTTGATCCCAGTGGCACGCCACAGGATAGCATAATGTTAAATAGATGATAGATTTTGATTTTTTTAAAAATAAAAGATACTTTTCCTTTATTGAGAGGTAAAAAAAAATTGATTAAGAAAATAAAAATTCGAATAGCGCCTATGAGTTGTCATCTGCATTTACTCGATAGTTTCTGCTTGATCCCAGTGGGACGCCACAGGATAGCATATGTTAAAATAGCTGACAGAATTCGATTTCTATATAACGGGATAAAAAATTTCTCTTATCTCGATTTGTAGAATTAATAAAAAAACGTCTCTTAGAATTTTATAATTATTTAACTCTATTTTTGAATGAAAAACAAGCAATCGAGTTTGCCCCTTACAAAATTAGGCATTTCTTGTTAAAGGAAAGTTTTTGTTTGCATTTTCCTGCAATATCTAAATGTGCTGATTAGTTTGAATTCAAACATTTTAAAGTAATTCTGATTACATAATAAAGCTGGTGTATAAGATACATTCTAGCTAAAAATAGTTACAAATGAACCTATACAGTCTCTCCATTTTTCTATCGGCAATTTCAACATAAGTTTTGGAAATCCTTTGCATTTAATTAAAGAAGGATAAAAAAAATTCTTTAGAAAAAGTATACACAAAGAAATCCTCGGAAGGAATTAAAAAAAAAATAAAATCTGCCTTAATTATTTCTCTTAATCGCGATTCATTTTAAACTCCGGGTGACGTCGGTGCTCTGATCCACCAGTCAGATCAAGGATCTTTTTGATGTTTTCTGCTCGTAATCCTCTTACAAACAATTTCCGCCTGCTGGGCCCTAAAGCCAATGCTTGGCTTGAAAAAGAAAGATTAAGATTGCTTGAAAAAGATCTGTCGCAAATTAGAAATGAATAAAGCTTTTTTTGATATTTATTTTTCATTGATAATGTACCAGTGCTACTTTCTTTCTCTTATAAAAAGTAATAACATGATTTTCAAAAAGATGCAATGTTTAAGAACGTTCATTAAAAATATTTCGATTGTGACTCAAAGGATGGTTTCCTGAAATGAATGTTAAGGATTTCTGAAAAATATTTTTCCTTTTAAATTGGAAACAAATATAACCTACTAGTAGAGATGAATATATTTATTAATAAGTTAAAATGATTTGCTTTAATATATTTAAAAAATAATAAAGGTTTCCTAACAAGATATAGTTACATCCTTCGAATCATGTTTTTAAAATTTTTTCAAACAAATATAGCTTAAAATATAATGGTTTTGCATTTTTATTATCATTTTTGCTTTTCTTTTTCTCTTACAGACATGCACACATGTGTATATGTATTATTTCTGCTAACTATTTAATAAGCATTTGATATTAAAAATGTTTTATTTTATTTATATTAACGTCTGGCTTTAAAGCGACGATTATTTTGGGACGGTCATTTTTAACCGGGATCAGACGACGAAGATGAGGCTTGATTTGGCCTCTTTTCTCTAAACTTCCACACATACCACAATCAAATGATTGTGTTACACGGTAGTTCTTCAATGGAACCGTGTCTCGAATCTAAAACCCTTCGGTTCCTAGCTGAAGTCTTACCACCACATCAAAGCGGCATTTAAAGTTAAGAGGGAAAGGGGTATTAAACAGTATTTTGTAACCATTTGATAAGAAAATAATCTTTGTAACACTGAAAGACAGTAAGTAAAATTTTAGTTGGAAGATTGAATTTAAAATGTGCTAGAAAATTTAGTCCGAATTAAAATAAGTAATTTAGCACATAAACAATTATTTATTTATTTATAATTAATCGCCTTTAATGACAAGTTGGTTTGTGAGGATATTGATTATATTTTAGTTAAATTCTTTAAATAGGATTATGTCTATGTTTCTGTGAAATTGTGAGACATCATTTTGCACCTCTCACACATACTCAGTTCCATGTGTGCATAAGCATTTTTAATAGAGATTAGTCCTTCTATATAAATGTCCAATTTATTTTGCTTTAACTGTTGTGTATATTAAAACTTTATTTTTAATTGATCCTACAAACTGTCCAGAGGCCAAACAGATTACTTTCTTAGCCTTCAACAATGGAAGAAAATCATATTATTAAATAAGAAAACAGTGAAAAAAAGTTCTATTTCAAAACTGCGATAAAAATTATTAATACAACTTAAGTTAAATAAATATTTTAAATAATTGCCAACATTCCTTAAATACCTGCATGACTACTATATTGATATCATTGATAAGATATTATTTCGAATATTAAGAGAATTTAAATATCTTTTTTTTGCGCTGTAATGTTTTGGGATATTATTATGGCGGCAAAGTAGAAAAATTTAGAATAATTTATAATTAATTGAAACTTTAAATAAATTTTAAAAACATTCGCCCTTTTGAATATATTTATCCTTTAAGGTATATAAGTGCCAAATTTTGATATAATAGATCAAACGATGTGGCCTGAAAAGCGCCAACACACATAAAGGAGACGAGAAAATGCCGAAAAAGATGCCAGAATACTAATATGCTTAGAGAAATATAGCTTCTCTAAGTATAGTTATTAGAAAACAATGTTTTTTTAACAGGCCTTGTTTAGTAAAATCAAGCGATATTTTTAATTAATTAAATATAACATATTCCAAGGAATTCCTTATACTTGTAGTAGATTAAATTATTGATGCTCGCTGTTGCATATTTAAAAAAATAAATAAATAAACGCAAAGCGCAATGCTTTGTTAAAGCTGTTAAAATAAAGAAGAAAAAAAATATTTTCATAGGACAAATATTGTTTTGCTATATTAAAATATATTGTTACGTTTTTTGCGTAGCGGGTTCGGATTGAATGGACTTTACTTGAGGAGAGCACAAACAAATTTAGTTACAGCTATTTACAGTTATTTACAGGATAATTGATAGAATAAAAATTTCAGATAAATACAATCCAACAGTCAATAGTCACTTACCGCGTAAATGCAAGTCTTACGCACAATAAAAACAGACTGCGAAACAGCTATCGTATAGCACAGTAAACAGTAACTCACAGCTCACTAATAACAAGCGAAAATCCGCTAGTCCAGAGAAACGCTTCTCTTCCGAGAGAGAGAAAAACTAATTGACTCCAGCTATTCGTCCCTTATATAGCCGAGGAAGCGCGTGCCCCGAAACTCGTGAAACTTCTCAAAACCACGCATGCAATCCAGCGGCTACTACACTATTCCTTTCGCCAAACCAATCAAGCTCCTCGCCAAACGTCGCCATCTTTGGCACTTTTCGTGCCACTAGCTCGCTTGTAACAATATATATGAAAATTAGATTTAACGTCAGAATGACAAAAACAATTTATTTCTTTAAAGTTGCTTCAACTTTCGTAAATATCACATAACTTTATAACTTCAAATTTTATAATTATATAATATAAATGTTATAAATTTTATATATGTCGTTATATAAATCTATTTTATTATACCTTTGAAAACTAAAATATGCATTAAATTTTAATTTTCAAACAAGCAAAAGTTTATAAAGTAGTTTAAATTCATTTGAAAATTATTTTTTGAGTAACGAAACTACTTACATGTAGCGTATATATTTTAAAATCTGTTATAAATTATATTTCCCAATAGAGATGTTTCAATTTCTTAAAAAAATTATTAATTAATTTACTTACTTACTCAATTATTATATGATGTTGCAAGTTATAGTTAAAGAATAAAAGAAGTATTAGTTTGTATGTTTTTAAATACGTCGTTTTTAAAAGTAAAGAAATATTAATTAAGTAATTAAATATGAATTATCAAAAACTTTAGGAATTCAAAATGAAAAAATTATAACTGAGTTATTTGATACTGAAATTTTATGAAATTTATAACTGCTTTGTAAACAGAAAATTAAAAAAGTTTAACATTATAAATTTCTGTTTAGTTCTGTTAAAACGTTAATTACTCATATAATTAATTTAAAACGATAAAATTTTTACAAAGAATTTCATTTGCCTTTCCTATTTATTTTTCCTTTTTGAACGTTGGTTAGAAAATACAATAATTTATTTGGAGAAAGTGTATTGAGTACTGAAATTGTGGTTGATGATATAAACATCTCTAATCAATCACTATTATCTCAAGTCTTTAAAAACAATATAATTTGTAATTATTCTTCTGTCGAAATTTAATAATTTTGCATACTTAAGAATGACAGCATTAAAAGATTTCTTGATATTTTTATTTGTAAAATGTGAATAAAAACTATTTTACAAGGTGATTAAAAAGTGTAAATATAATAAAAGTTCTGCAAGTATTTTAATTCACTTTTTAAGCTATAATCAGAGCATTAGCAAATTAAAAAGTTTTAAGAGAAGATGTACTCATTTGCTCTATTGCTTTTCTAAGAACAATAGTGAATGCTTCTTTATTTATTTTAAATGTAATTGCTTTCAATATTTTATACTTTGATCTTATAATATTATTATAAGATCTTATACTTTTTGAATAAGTAATATAAAGTATTTTTAAGTTACTAAATTAAATTTTATTAAAAATATGAACCCCCCCCCCAAAAATATACTTAATACTTTTCAAAATTATAAAATTTTCCTAAACTTACACATGAGGGAGATAACAGAAACTTTTAAAAAGTATATAACTGTTTTATAATTATTTTAGTTAACCTTGAGAATAATGAAGTAAGGAAGGCATAGTGAAAACTTAAATTGTCAATTTAAAAGTCTAAGTAGGATTATAAATTTTAACAAAATATTGTTATGTTTTCATCTTCAAGTGGCTCATTTTATTATCTTTAAACTTCTTATTTATAGAATTATCTGTAATAACTGACTTTATTATCTGTAATAAAGAATCAAAATATGCGAAATCAAAATTCTTTAAATTCTATTCTTTTTCGATATGAAATGTTTCTCGATGCTAAAAAATTTAAAATAAGTAGTCAAGTATACATTTTTTTTTGAGAAAAATATTGGTCACATAATTAAATGAGCAATTGTATTAATTTGAATCGAAAATCGGGAATGCTGAAAATATTGCAATTTATATGTATTCTATTATATTAATTTTTCATTCATTACACATGCATATTCATAATGCTTGATTTCTTCTCGGGTTCCGTTGTCACCATTGCTATAGTAATACAACTAAATTATATCTTACCTTTATATTGCAAGAAAAAAGGACATGATGGCTTTAAAGGAATCTTTTATTTCAATACTGGAACTTTACTAATAAGAAAGATTAGTAAAGCTCCAGTAAAATTATATTATAATTGATTTTATAAAAGATACAGCTGAATTGTTGGCCTAGTAAAATTTAAAACTTACTATTGAAATAGAACCGACTGCTTGGTTTTGTGATGCGGAAGTTGGTTTAATTTAGTATATTTAAATTAACTTCTCATTGTAAAACAAAATAGAGCTATTTTGTGACGGATCACGTAATTTTCAATCACTGTCAGATGACGAGAACGCCTGAGTTAGTACTCCTCTCACTACGCCACATCACAAGAGCGCCATGATGTTTGGCCCTAACAAATTTAATGTGCAATAGACCCCCTTACACTTCTGTAATATAGATTCTCTGTAAAATAGGGTCTCGAACATGAAACCCTTTGGCTCATGGGCCTAGACCTTATCACCAGGACAACTCTGGCCTTTTGAAAAGAGGTGATATTTGATTGGCATTTTTTCATTCAACATGATAAGATTCATTCTCAAATAGGCTTTGTGTAATTCCTTTAAGCATTAATAGTTGTTGTAAGAGTAATTATATGCGAATATAATAGATAATTCGGTTGTAGTTCATTTGAGCAGAAATCAAATGACAGTTCGAACAACAACGAGGACATTGGAACGTTACTTTAGTTTTTACCTTCTCTAGAAAATAACGAAACAATGCATTGTTGTGTCTAAAAGTGTGAATTATGGATCCGTAAAAACAAATGTTTGAAATACTCGTCCAAATATTAAAAGAGAACT
>JAOUZG010026841.1:1496810-1521416 GCA_026289955.1 Argiope argentata
CTATCTATCTATCTATCTATCTATCTATCTATCTATCTATCTATCTAAACGAAAGTTTAAAAATAAATCAAAGAAAACAAATAAGAATTCTGGCCTGAGGACTTTCTCAAGGACCCCAATCACCCAGATTTTCCAAAAAAAGGAATATTTTTTCTGTAATGGGTTTGACTATTGTTTAAATGCAACAAAATTCGCGACATTACGGCCTAAAAGGAACATCATATTTTGTAAATATAAAAGTAAATGAAAATTACTGCAAATATAAAAGTAAATGAAAACTATACTCTTGAGAAAGTCATCAGGCCTGATTTCTTATTTCTTTTTTTGATATACTTGATAATTTTTTTGATATACTTGATAATTTTTTACTTTCGTTTTGTTCATCCATGCTTTAGTAGCAGCAGCATAAGCACTCTCTAAATACATATGTGTCTTTTAATATAATAGTTTGTTGGTTTAGTTCCTTTATAGTTTAAAATTGCAATTTTTTAAAATTCTATCTATTTGTTAAGGCTTATAAAATTGTTTATATATATATATATATATATATTCCCATTTTCTTCTGTTTGTTTGTAACTTTGTATAACTCTGGCTTTTGTTAATCAGACATGATATTAGGCTCCATCGTGTAACATTAAGTTATATCGTATAACATTAAGTTAGAAATTTCTGTTAACGATAAATCATCATATGTCACAACCTTCTTTATCAATTTTTTATACCACTAAAGGCTAAAAAAGGAGTCAAAAGCGAGAAATCGGAATATTTTTGGTCCTGGCATTTTGAAGCTTTAAAAACCCTAATACAAATCAATATCTTGCTCTTACATGATTATAAACTTTGAAAAGTAACACTATCATAATATTGAAACTAATGGCATATTGTGAGCAGTAAACGGTTATCAGAAATAGTTTTGCTTCCATGTACTTTCAAGAAAAATGTTTCACTCTTTTCTCTCAACTTTTTAAGAAAATTTTGTGAGAGATTTTACTATGTTTATATAGAAAAAAAGTATAATTTTTATTTTAAATATTTCTTTATATCATAAAAATTTAATTCTATTATATTTTATCTTGCCTTGCATTTTCAGCCTTTAAATTCTGTATTCACACAAGGCAATAGAAAAAGAAAATTAATTCTGGGAACCTATTTTATTTGGTTAGCCATAAGAATGTAAACATAAAAAACATTTCACTAAAAGTATTTACTGGTGTTTTTGTTTTGTATTGAACACGTGGTATCAGTAGTTGTTAAATCAAGTAGAAAATTAAACCATTTTTGTTGAGTGATATTATTGCGGCTGCCCGACAAATAACAGAGGAAGTGAAGCTAAATAAAATAATGCTGGAACTCCAAATCTCTTAACGAAAATAGTATTTGTCCCGAAGACAAATATTTGCTTTGCCAAATGTAATGATTTTATATCGATGAATTTGGAAAACTATAAACAACAGAGAGCATAGTTATTGAATAGAAGTCAATAAATCTGCGTTAAAACTTTTGATTTGGGAATAAATGCAGATGCGATATTTCTGGTGAAATGTTTCATAAGAGAAATGAAGCGGTATGAAATCTTTTATAATAGGAAAATAATTAAGAATTTCTTACATGTGAATCTTGTTAATTAAGGAATCATACTTTAATTACTTCTTAATTGTGACTTGTTTTCATCGAGTGTTAAGGCCTGATATTATAACAGTGCCCATACACTTGAAATTACTTGATATTTAAAAGTTATTTTACCACTATAGCTTTGTGTTGGATATCAATTGAAAGAGAGTATTAACCTTTACGTTGCGGGAACCCAAACTCGAAAAAGTTCCTTTGAATACGGGGATTCTGTGAAGAAGATAACAAATGCTTTCCCCCTTTTTTAAAAGCGATTGTTGTCCGATTTCGGCCACCCGTAGTGCTAATTGGTCATCTGTCCTCTCCGTCTTAACCGGGTTGCTTTTTTGAGGTTTTACTTTGTCTGGTCTCCTAGAAAAAGCTTTTTATCGCAGTTTTTTTTTTCTGAAACACTAGTTTTCTGATTATATATATATATACAAGAAATGACTTAAATTTTATGATATTAAATAAATTTTAAATAGAATAACTGCGGTATAATTATTTATCGTTGTCAATTTTTCAATCATATTTGTGATTAAATAAATTTCTCAAGCCGTACTGAAGGTGTAAATTTAATTCTTATAAAACATGAACACATCACCGTGAATTTCATTTTGTTTTTCTTCTAACTCATTTATCTTTATTAAATGTAAACATTTATAAATAATGTATAAAATTCATAACTAATTTTTTTTGAAAATATTTTCATTTCTTTGCACAAAATAGAGAAAACAATTCTTAGCTATTTTGTAAGTTAAATGTATCTGCAAAATAGCATATATGATTGTCTGCTATTTTGTTAATTTCAAATATTTAATATTAATATATTGAGCTCATAAAAAACAAATACATTTTTTATTCCTAACATATTTCGGACGGTTTTCAATATAAATCACTAGTGACGTTTCCCTATTTTATTGTCGATTCTTATAATTTATAAAGATTTTTTCCCGAAAATTTCAATAAGTCATAGCAGTATAGTATTTTTGAAAAGTACGCTGAGTTTTGTAGGCAATAAATAATTGATTTATGATTTTTTTTCTGCTTAAAAATTTACTAATACGTAACTAATCACCAGATTTAAGACGGTTAATTTAACCAAACTAAGATTAGATATGGTATGTTTAGAATTTGATACATAAGATTTCATTGATATAATAATATGTTGAAAAGTAGTTATCAAAAAAGAAAACTTTCAAAAAATCTTTAATGAATAAAGCTAGCATTCTAAATGATCAGCTTTCGTAATTAGCTACAACATTTGTACAAGCAGAGTATTTAGATTATATTTCAGAAATGCTTAAAATTAAATCTAGAATTCCTACTATTTTATTTGAGTAAAAATGTTTCTGGAAAAATTCAAATGTCTAGTAACTTTTCAGTGAATTGAAATGAAGGCATAAAGATTTTAATATTTCTCTTCTGATGTTTGAATGTATAAAAAGCTACCAATTATTATTTATCATAGATTTAAAGAACCTCTTTCAATATTTTAAAATTAGAATCATAACTTTTAACGAATGATTATCTATAAATAATTAAAGCAACCGTTTTCATTAATCATAAAAAATAATGATGAAACTTACAGCTGGCTTAAAAATCACAACCCAAATGTATTTTTAGCCTGAAATATTTGTTCAAGTATTAAACTTTAAAAGTTAAAAAATCTTAAGTAGTCAATTCTTTAATGTTGTGTTAGAATAGTACATTAGTAACTGCGAAGTATATATGCCCGAGATTCCAGTCATAGAAGGGGAGGCAGGCATGAAGACAAAACAGTGTTGTGTCACTTTTCAATGTAAAACAGAATAATGATAGGGTGAAAGAAAAAAACCCAATCGTAGGTTCAATTTAGTTTTTTTGGACTATGACGAATGACGAAAAATGTAGCAATTTATCTAGGTCACCGATTACCTACACTACACCATTCCATCAGAAATGAAAATTCAAGTAATTCTTGATTCAAATAAAATTATAAACGGACATTATTATAAATTTACAAAATTTTATTGTTAAAAAATTAACAATTTACAATGGTTAGAAATTAAGGAACGGTGGAAAAGAATAATGTTTTCAATCGAGTATTACAAACTCATTCCATACCTCTCAGAAATGTTACTTAAAAAAATGTCGCCAAAGCAAGGTTCACAAAACTGACTAGCGCCAACAGTGATCATAACTACAGCAGGACGAAATCTCCTGACCCTGAAGGGTATAGCACAAAAGGGCAGGGATTTTTATGAGGCAATTACGGTTCGCCGGGAAGTTCAAGTGGGGGGACGAAATCCAAGCTTGTTACTGGTACAACAGTTGTACCGACCCGTAAGGAAAGGTAAAAAAAATCTTGGTACAGCAGTTGTACCGCCCGTAAGCTAGAGGTTAAGAAAACCTTTGTTACAACTTTAAATCTAGAATCATTATATCTCATTCAAATATTCATAGAATAGAAACCCATTGAATTTCTGTTTTGGTTAATTAATCTCGAATTGAATTTCTGAATTTAAATACAATCACTTCTTCTTAACTTATAAAAGGATAGCACGTATTACATTCAAATAATTAAAGCATGATAATGATTTTATATTTTCCCATGTGAAAACATATTTTAAAGAATATTAAGCAACGAAAATAATCTAATTACGAATTATTCAATGATTTGAAAACATAGTGGAAATAAATGTTAAATCTATTGTTATCATTATTTTATGAAACTATGTCGTAGAAAATGAACTTAAATGGAGCATTGTTTATTTTAATTATACTTTGTTAAACAATCATTAAATGTAATTTTTCCTAATTATTCTTCACTTATTTATTTTCCTTTCTCCTAATTATTTCAATAATATTTGGATTTTAATTCATTGAATTTACTATTTCTTTTAATTTGTATGTCATTATTATTATTCATTTTAAAAATAATATTGCTTTAAAATAATATTTGAGTAATTTAACGTGATTACTGTCTCCTAGGGGGTGGTGGTGTTTCAAAAATGAGGATGAGAATTCGTTGGAAGAGTTAGCGCGTTTTCAACTCCATGGAAGAAAGTATGATGGTTGTATAGTTGAGAATGTCCCATTCCAGTTGTCTTATTTTCTGATGAAGAATGGGTCCATGAGTTAGTGATGGTTATTCTGTTATTAATCTTAGTATTCTCATTAATATTCTTACTTCTTCCCTGGTGGTAAGGTGTCGTAAGATTCAAGACTTGATTCTACAAAAGAATTGACGTGTAAGTGACTATGGTACATGTTAAATCTACCATGGGTCAAATATCCTCTCTGTAAAGCATTGCTGAAATTCTAAGTTGCTAGCTCAAGTATCGCCCTTGACATCTAAGCGTGGTTCAAATTTACAAGATCCGTCCAAAAATAACCCGAAAATTACTTTAAAAACGATGCTTTAATATAAACAAACGTTATTATTCCCGAAATTTTGTTTGGGCCATGTCGGCCTGATAGTAAGATCTAGGCTCGTGAGACGTAGGGTTTCATATTCGATACCCAATTCCACCGAAGAACCGTCGTATAAGAGCCTGAAGGATTTAACGTGCTCCTATTGCAAATTAAATTCTTCAGGTCCAAGCGTCCTTCGGCTTGAGGTGGAGAGGTGAATGCCAGCTCAGATGGCGCCCTCGTCATCGGACCGTGTTTCAAAATTACGAATTTCGTTCCATAATTGCCCCTGTGTTGCTTTACAAAGGGTCATTAATATAACTAAACTATACTAAACTAAATAAGTCGTTCTGTTATTCATATACTCAAGAAGACTATGTGTGATGCCAAGAATTTTATTTTTTTATATGTTTCTTTCTAGAAATTCTATACTTTATATCTATGGCATTATGGAATAGCTCATTATAAAATAAATAAAGCATTTTGAATACAATAATCATATCTTTGGCTTCTTGATGTTGGTAGCATAATTTGACCAAAAAAAAATACGCGCTGTTAAGTTTAAAACGTAGCGGGTTTGGATTGAACGGTCTTTACTTGATGACAGCACAAACAAATTTATTTACAGCTGTTTACAGGATGACTTGACAAAGTGAAACTTCAGACAAAAACAACCCAGCAGTCAACAGTCACTAACAGCGTAAATACAAGCCTTACGCACAATAAACACAGATTGTAAAACAGCTATCGTATAGCACAGTAAATGGTAAATCACAGCGAGCTCAATAATACAACGCTAACAGCAAACGTAAACACAGCTCACTAATAACAAGCGAGAAAAGTAACCAGCTCGCTACAACTGGTCGCTTCTCTTCCGAGAGGAATCTAAACTGATTTGCAACAAACCGTCTCTTATATAACCGAGCAAGTGAGCACGCGAAGCAACGCGGCGTACCATGAACGGTCTTGGAGCTACCAGAATATTCCTCTCGCCAAATCACCTTGACTTACACGAAGCTCCTTGTGAAACGTCGCCATCATTTTCTCCTTCGGAGCATGTTCACCCACTTGTAACAGTACCTTATCTATTGATGATGTTATAGAAGTGGTAACTATATCGATTGAGTTTTTCTTCACTAAAAACACCAATGTTATACAAGTTATTTAACATTTGTTGTCGTAACACCAATGTTATGACAGGAAACGTTGGCATAAATTCGCCAGTCACAAATTTCTGTAGGCGAAACTACCATTACTGAATTTTGTGTTGAAAAGAAGATATTTATGTTAAAAAAAAGAAAAATGCTACTATATTTCTATAACTTTTTTTTATTTCTTATGCATTACCATTTCATTTAATACATGCAAAGGTAAAAGAATGAGTTTTTAATTTTCAAAATGTCCTTGTTGGTGATTTATTTTCCCAGTTAAATTACAATTGGGAGAGAAATTTCATATATTGAAATTAGTTTATCTGTAGTTCTTTCTGACTCTCAATTGCTTTCGCTTTTCTGAATCTTAACTTAACAATAAAGCATGAATACAATAAAAGTTTCTTATTTATCTCCATTTTTATATGTGGTCGTTTACAAAGGAAATATTCCTGAGAATAAAGTGAGAACAAAGACCGTTATAAAAAAGATAAATTTCCCATCTCTCTCTCTTTTGATCCCATACATTTCTCTTTTTGTTTTATATTTAGTGTGAAAGAATTTACAACGAAAATCTTAAGCTGAGAAAGGAGAAAGGAATTGGCTTTTACAATACGAATTCAAACTGTTCCATAGGGAAAATAATCACAAAGGTTTAAAGCACTATAAAATCTCAGAAACACAAAAATAAATGTATGCTTATCTATTGCACCAAAAAACAATAGGAATTTTATATTTTTCAAAAATTTCTATCTTCCGTATTTCTCTCCTAGTGTTGGTATTGCAGTTTCAAAACTATAAGCTGTAAAATATTTATATTCCTAGGATAATTCATTAGATTCTGACAAAAATGTGATGAAAATTAAGTTTTATATTACTTGAAAATCTTTCAAATCCGTAGTTGCATAAGTTGGTTTCTAATCTCTAGTTAATAAAATGAAATAAATTTTGTGGAAGAATTTTTAAAACTTTTACTGAAATTGCAAACTTTTTTGTTACTTTTAGTTACTGAACAGAGGAATTATCTGCTAGAATAGTAAAATGCATTACATTAAAAAATAACATCAATATAACAAAAAGTACACATTGTACCCTCGATATTTCTCTAACACCTTAATTAGATGTTATTTCATAACCAAGACATTTATTATTATTTAATTCCCAGAATATTATAAAATCATTTGTGATAATGAAGTGATTTTAAGTGAGTTTTGAAATTTAAATTGTATGATGACTATGATAGATATAGATCAAGCAGTCTAGCCTTTCGAACGGAACCACAGACACATAGACCCACAAAATATCTTATTATTGGTAGAGATTATTATTAGACGAATTCAGAATAAAAAATGTTAATAATAAATCTTAAGTAATTGGATGAGGCAAAAAAGATAATTTTATACGCAATGAATTATAAATCGTAATTAGAATTTTCATTTTTTGTGAAAATTAATATAATTGATTGAAATTCTGAATAAAATATAAAAGTAATGTTTCTGTTTCTCTTTATTTAAGAGAAAATAGCCATCTTAATATATGTGGTATTTGGCACAAATTATATCACAAATTCTGAGGAGAAATTATTAAATATCATAGTGATGAGAAACTATTAAAAGATTGGTAAGATATAATTAAAAAGTTAGTTATGAAATTAAATATATCTTCCTTTATAAATTTAATTTTACAACTTGCTCCTACAAACATGAGTAATTGGCCTTTACTGAATAAAAGCTTTATGTGCTGAAAATAAGTACATTTTCTTAAAATGTTCATTTTTTTATGAATTTCCACGCCATCACTGGTGTAAAAATGATTTGGGAAGCACTTCTTTTATCTCTTGAGCCCGTTGTGGTTTTTTGCAGAAGGTAATCAGTTGAAGGCTAGACCTGTACCCTGAGGTTGAACTTTTTTCTATGCGCAGCCCTTATTCTAACTGACTTAACCAACTGACTGTTTTCAGTTGGTATCCATGAAAACCATTCACCATACTGTTGTTTAATGGATTATTTAATTAATGTACAAATTAATGACCTAATCGCCCAATTAATTAATTTATACCTCCCTTTATGGATGATTTAGATAATAAAAAGTTTAGCTAGCTAATCTGCTAATTAACAGATTTATGTGCTTGTAACATATATAATGTTTTAGAAACAAATGAGCAATATCTTTCTTATATCTAAAATCGTTGTGAGATAAAGTGTTAATTTCTCCCCGTCTGAATTTTTGAATATTATACTTCGCTGCATATTATAAAAAGATGGCATTAAAGATTGTATTTACAACTTTGGATAAAAAAAGTGTGAAATTTAATTTTATAGTGCATAGATAAAACGAAATTAAATAGAATCTTTTAAATTTGTTTTGTAATCTTGAAATTTTGGATTTATTAAAAAATATCTCAGATAACTATCTTTTAGATGGACTGTATTCATTAACATTTCCATTAAATTGTATTGCAGAAAAAAATTATTTAAAAAAATCATGGGACTATAACGCTAAAAAGCTACGAGAGTGACAAGTAAACTAAATTAATAAAAAAAATTAAAGTCAATTCTACTTAGATCAACAAAGAAAAATTTTAATTATTTACTTTTTACTAAGTAATATTTCACTTTTCATTGCATATGGTAAAACTCCATTTAAAGCATTAAAATTAGTTACATTTAATGAAGGAATTACTATTTAAAAAAATTGCATTAACATCAAGTGCCATCCACTACAAGTTTTTAAAAATGGTTCTGAACTTGAGTAAAAAAATTTTTTTTTCTAGCAAAAAAAAAATCATATTCAGACGAGATTTGTAAAAATAATTTTTCAAAACCATTAAAGAAATTAGATTTAAGATTGATTCTTCTAATTTTATTGCAACATTATGTTTCTCACAAAAATGAGTTTAGCTCAAATGCAAATTAAGAGCAACTTAAAAGTCTTCTGCTTTATCGCTGTCTCAAGAGTATTTCCATTTTTATTGTTCTAGAGAAGTAAGTCAGTTATAAAATAATCTAATTCCTATTAGCTCAAGTCATTTTTTTGTCTTTACTACTTGACCAAAACATAAGATAAAAGAACTTTTAGCATTTTCAAATCTTATTCATCTTTACATTCTGGAAAAATGTAATATTTAAAATAACAAAAAATTTACCTGAGAATAAAATGAGGAAATAAATAATAAAATTTCTTCTTAGATAATGCAAGATTTACTAATTTATTTCTTGATTCTTCATAGTTTCCTAGATTTTTCTTAATACGAATTTAAATTTTTCTGTAAATCATTTGAACACTTTTTCATAATTGAAAGCAATTTTATATTAATGATATATTTTAAATTTAAATATAAAAATTAAATTATTTATTTTTCTAGTGTTACTTGTTTTACACAATTCATTGAAGTGACAATCTTTAAAAATTTCAATAACCTATTGCTTTTTTCTTTCATTTAGAATATTTATTGTCAATTTATCAGAAAATTCTGGATATAATTAGGAGATTAAAATACTATATTTTGAATGCTTCCCTTATGATTTTATACTGTAGCTTTAAGATATAGTTAAACTTTATTAATCATTATTAATAAATTATTTTTTAAAATAGTATTTAAAAAATATTTCGGGATCAATTTTCTTTCAAAAATATAAAAAAGTATTCGAAAATATAAAATTATTTTATCTTGAATAGCTGAACTTTTTTGATTAAAAAATTTATTTTATTCTAATGTAAAATCTTTATTAACTTATAAAAGGAAATTGACGTTTTCGACAATATTCCACAAAAATATTTTATTTATTTTTTCTATTATACTCAAAGGATAATAAAAGAGAATAATTTATATTTTTTATTATACACTGAAGTGACAAAAGTCATGGGATAGCAATATGCAAATATACAGATGGCAGTAGTATCGTAGCAAAAAAGTATAAATGCGCAGTTCGTTTTCCAGAGCTTTTATTTGTGTTCAAGTTATTCATGTGAACAGGTTTTCGTGATTTTCGAGAATTAACAGACTTTGAACGTGGAATGTTAGTTGGGGCCAGACACATGGGTCATTCCATTGCGGATATCGTTCGTGAATTCAACATTCCGAGATCTACAGTATCAAGAGTGTGCCGAGAGCATGAAATTTCAGGCATCCCATCCCATCATGGACAGCGCAGTGGGCGACCACCTGCACTTAACGACCCAGACCGCCAACGTCTGTGTAGAATGGTCAATATTAATAGACACGCAACACTTCGTCAAATAACTGCAGGAATCAATGTGGGACGTACGAGGGAACGTGTCCGATAGGACTGTGCGGCGAAATTTGTCTTCCTTGGGCTATGACAGCAGAAGACCGACTCGAGTGCCTTTACTGACAGCACGACATCGCCTGCAGCGACTCTCCTGGGCTAGTGAGCATATCGACTGGTCCCTAGACCAGTGGAAAACCGTGGAGTGGTCAGATGAGTCACAATTTCAGTTGTTACGAGCTGATAGTAGAGTTCGAGTGTGGCGCAGACCCCACAAAGCCATGGACTCAAACTTTCAGCAAGGCACTGTTCAAACTGGTGGTGGCTGCATAATGGTGTGGGCTGTTTTTACATGGCATGGACTCGGTCCTCTGGTGCAACTGACTGGAAATGGTTATGTTCAGCTGCTTGCTGATCACTTGCAGCCATTCATGGACTTCACGTACCCACACAACGATGGAATTTTTATGGATGACAATGCGCCATGTCACCGGGCCAGAACTGCTCGCGATTGGTTTGAAGAACATTCCGGACAATTCCAGCGCATGATCTGGCCACCTAGATCGCCCGATAAGAATCCCATCGAGCATTTATGAGACATCGTCGAAAGGTCCGTTCGTGCCCAAACTCCTGCACCATCAACACTTTCACAATTATGGACGTCTATACAGACAGCATGGCTCAATATTCCTGCAGAGGACTTCCAATGACTTGTGGACTCCATTACACGTCGAGTTGTTGCACTTCGCCAGGCAAAAGGAGAACCGACACGTTATTAACAGTCATCCCATGACTTTTGTCACTTCAGTGTATTTCTACATGAGTAAGTCTTTTTTCATTTTTTATGGGGACCTTTAGTTAACTTTTGATGTTTATACATTTTTCAAACATCCAAATTAGAAATAAATAATATCAAGTTTAAAAGTAAAAAACGAATAAAATAAAATAAAAATGGAAATGAGGATTTCGACCTAAAGAATTCAATAAATGTCACCTTCAGGCAGTGAATCAAACCCGGAATCTTTTCTAGGAGGGTCTGAGTTTGTTTCAAGTATTGACCTCTTGTGACTCGAAAATTCCAAGAAATCAAGTATTTAAAAGCAAAAATTATCTTTAAAGCAATGAAAATAAATTGCACAATAATAAAAAGAAAATATTATTTTAAAACTCCAAAGAATAATTAAAATCTTCATAATTAAATTTCTTTTAAGATAGCACGAAATATTTTTCTTTAATTAACAAACATTAAAAAATATTAAAAAATAATTTTTCTGTAATAATTTTGTTAATAATTTTTCTGTACATTTACCGATTTTCCTTGCATATATTTTATTTAATACATCTTTCTTCATGAAGGAAAGGAAAGGATTCACAGACATGAGCAGATTTATTTACTAATGACGTGAATTCGTTAGAATCATGTGATCATCTATAATAGTCAAGGATTTTCGTATAATAAGTAGGAATTTATATGTATAGAAATCTATTTACTGATACTGATTACTTACTAATGGTGAGTATTTAGTATGTACAGGAATATATCTAATATATGTACTAATATATGGCGTATTCCCAAAGAATTTCTTGATTAAGGAGATTACTCAATAAAGCTAATAAATAAAAAGCTTAATAAAGAGCCAAAAGAAACATCAATAGAAGTGTAAAATATTGTTATTTTTCTTTCAATCTGTACTTTGTTAACACTGGGAACAACAAATCAAATAATCATTATAAATTATTTAACAGTAGTCAAAAATCTTTTATAAAATCTTTATAAAGTTAATCAAAAATCTTTATAAAGTTAGATTTTTAGCTTAAATTTTCTCACATAGTAAGGAAAGGTTTCTCAAACCCAAATAAAGATATATAATGCATGTTTTATTTATTTTGATTATTTGTTATTTCTTTTATTCCTCGATTGAACCAATATCTAATTCTGAAAAAAATAAGTATTGATAAAAATAATACTTACTATTACTGTAATTATTAATAATACTTGATAAAAATAATAATACTTTAAAAAAAACTTATTTGAATTTTCTAAGTATGCTATATTTACTTTATAAAATTATTTCCTTCAAAATTCTTATTTTTAATGCAATACTATTTTTTATTGTCAGAAAACTATTTAGTTTTCAGAAATATGCGCTTAAAATGGTGGTTTATTGAAAAAATTTGTCTCTTGCACAATTTCCATTTCCTTTATTCTTGAAATATTATTCGATACAATTTTTCAACATCAATGAGACATAAATTTGCAAATTTTTGAAAAGACATGCAATATTTTAACTAAACTTGAAAAAAAAAAGATTTAAGTAAAAACGCTCAAGATGAAATGCTTATATTAGGTTAAATAACAAATAATATGATCATTGAAAGAACTAAAAAATTTGTCTTTAATTTAATATATACATTCAAAATAAAAGTCTTCACACATGGCTAGATTCGGTTTTGTTAATTCAGCTTTCTAGCTTCCTAAAATTCCATTTCCACTTAATAGGTATTTTTAAAAACACTGTATCTGGTTGGAACAGTAAAAAAGGAGGAATTTCTTTAAACAAGAATCTGAACAATGCACAAAAATATTCTATATTTTTTCATTTTAAGCTTTAAAAAAATTTATATATTTTCAACACCCAAACTTTCTCGGCTTTCTTGACAGCAATTGAAAATGATCGATTGTTTAAAAAAGTCTACGTTTTTATTGAACTATCACCTCTTTTTTTTGTTACAAACGGATTTTTTCCCACTCCTGTGTTTCTGGCAGTGAAGTAATCTGGTTAAACTTTCTCACGTAATCCTCTTGTTCCCATGGTTTTCCCTCTTGTTCCCATAAAATGCGATTTACGAAGTATTTCTTACATTTTTTTAAAACAGAAATGTTTTGCAACGTTCTAAAAAAATTTAATCATTGCTTCATTCTCCTTACTTCAATGAAATTCACATTATTTAATTCTTCAAGTTTTAGGATTTTTTTTAAAAAAAATTATTGAAAGTTAAAATGTTTTTTATTGTAAATAATTTATCTTTCAATTGTTTAAATAAAGCTAGTAATGATAAACAATCTAATCGCCCCGGTTCTAGCTCATTTCTTCTTGTAGAAAGTTAAATATTCGTGATATGAGGGAAAGTAAGATATAATGTTTAGTTAATTTCACCACTCTTCACTGTCTTTAAAGATAGCGAGTTCACCTATAATGAGTGTATGATGATACAATCAGCAAGTCTCAATTATAAATGACGCGTTTATTTACATGGAAGCACAAATTCATAGACTACAAAATCCATAGTCGAGACGTACTCAAGGAATACACAGCAGCATGCTTAGAACAAGCAGTAACCCACAATTAGTAATCGGTAGCAGCTAACAATCACAGCACAGAAAGTTGCCAAGCAGAGCTCAACAGGAGGAGGGAATCTAGGAGACTTCTACAGTCTCTCCAGAAGTCTGCAATTCTCAAGTGTCTCCTCGCTTTAACTGTATTCATCTGTCCACTCACCATTACATTACTGATTATTCCCCACACGACTTGATGTTGGAGTTTATTTAATGGATTAATTAAATAAATTCCAGGATTTAATTAATCCATTTAATTAATAAAACATTTAATTAAACTACATTTAACTAATTGATCCAACTGATTCGCTATTGACTTGATATACAGCTTTAAACCTCTCGACTACTGCCTTCAGCTTGGAGTACCTACCTTTTATATTTTCTCGAGTAGGGCAGAGAAGATTTTGGAGCAATCAAGTTTATTTCACCTTCTATTGTCTCTATCACCAAAATTATTGAAGATACTAAAATCATCCAATTTGTAGCCAAATCGCCGAAAGTTTGTCGCCAAGCCCAAGAATCACTGATCATGCATCCGAATCAGCATCCAATAGATTTTATCGTAAAACTGCCGATGAAATTAACTGCAAGCAGCAATGCAGATTCGTTGCAGTATTCATTTGGTCTAAGTACTTTTTAACACCTATACTGTGTATAATTGAGAGGCATGAAGTTGCTCCATCACTATAGCAATAAATTGCATTCCTGATGAATTTTCCAGAGAAATTTCTTCACATTTAATACTCTTTATGGAAAAATTGGGAACGTCCCTTACATTTAATCTGATGGTTGTGATCAACTTCTTGAAAAAGGAAAATTTCCTACATTTTTTTTCTTTAAATACTGCTGAGTAAAAATAAAGTCCTTGATTTTCTATTAATTCACGTTTTTTATCATACTACATCATTCTTTAAGCTACACATGAATAATAATGGAGGTGAAATGATGTATAATATTAAATAAACAAGAACATCAATAGCATTAATATAATAGTAAATATAGCTTTATTTCATTTCTCTTTATTTAATTTAATCTCTACCCCTTTGTTTCAGTCTTTGATTATTTTGTAAATGAAAAACTATCAACACTAAGTATGAATATTGCCTTAAATTATTCATACTTATTGTTGATATTGATCCATGAAATAAAAACTAATCATTTTTGTTTCATTTTGTTAATTTTTCAATTACGTATTCTGTAATAATATTCAATAAATGATTATTTACTTGCATTATCTTCATATATTTTCTAGTTCTTTATAATAAAATGTAGCTTAAAGTAGATTTTAAGAGACATTTTGATAAAAAAAAAATGAACAGCAATAAGAAAAAAATCAACATTGTTCATTTATGTTTCTTGATTTTCAGTTAAGAGTCTAGTAATCACTTGCAGAAGACTACCATTCCCAAATATATTAAATGAAAAAATGCTTTTAGATCATATGCTGGTCATTAATATTTTTCTTATCATATATATTTCGTTTTATCATAGTATTATCATATATATTTCGAAAATATATATGATAATATTAATGAAGCTTGCATTATATAACAGGAACTTATAAATTTGATTTAATTGTCGAAATGAATACGTCTCCTTCACAAATTTCATGATGATTTTATTTAATATAATTTGCTGCAATTGAAAAAACTTTTTCTGCATAAACAAAATCAATAATTTTACTTGAACAGAGCTTAATGTTGTTTCACAAGAAAGAAAAAGCAGTATATTACATTTCAGTGCATCTCATCAGAAAATGTAAAAAAAAAAAGATTTTCAATGATATAAAAATTATTAAGTATATTTCCCTGACTTTTCATAGCATAAAAATATCTAAAATAATTATTAAAAATTAGGTATACTAATTTCATATAGATAATTTTCATATACAGTTTCTCCATTTACTTATTTTCATAATAACTTGTATAATTTTCCATTTGGTTTCAAAATTTTTTCATTAAATAATTTTAATTCATTATCAATTTATTTATTTTTCAAATTATTTTAATAAAACTACGGGTTTAGTTGAAACAATTTTTTAAGCCCTTTCTATTAAAATAGTTGTTTTTTATCCATATATATCATATTAACTACAACAACAATGTTTATTTTTAATAAATACTAAACTCTAATCAAACCTTTGCGGAAAGTAACCATAAACACGGCATGGATAATGCAAGTTAGAATAAATTTGTAAATATCTAACAGCAGGAGTTCAGTATTAATTTTAAAGGAAAGTCAAGATTGTTTCCAAATAGTGTTAGTACAGATTTCAAAGCTTATTTGTTAAAGCACATATTGATTTCATTGAAATCTAGAGAATGGCAAATCAAATATCAGCAATTAAGATATGTCCTTTGCAGTTAAATTCATAAAATATATCGATGAAAATGAAAGTAACTTTTCTTATATTAAATAGAATTCGACAAGTTACTGATTAGGAATTCTCTCATATAAAATTCATTTGTAATAGTCTCATATGTTTATTTGTTATTAGAATAGCGATAATCTAAGTTCATTAAATCATATGAATGTGGTATTTAAGAATGAGTGGCAAAAACAACAAGAAAGTCTAATGAGTTTTGAATGATATTTATATTTTTATAAGAAAGTATACATATGTTTAAATATTACAAGTTTATTGGCTTATTCGCACAATAGAGTGGATTTTCTGAAAAAAATTTCTAATTTCAATTTTAGAACTTCTTAATTTATAAGTGCTCATAATGTACATTTTAAAACAGATGATCTTTAAATGTTAGTTAAGACCGAAATCCTAAGGGCAATATTTTGATTCATAATAAAATATACACTTTATTTCTAAATTTATTTTTGATTGTTTGAAGTACTTACAAAAGTATATTCATTTTAAGAATGTTTTCTTGCCTGATACGTGCTGCTTCATTCTTTTATGCACTTTAATTATATTTTCAGGCCAATGATTTTCATATGAGAGAAGAATTAAATTTTATTCTTATTTTCCTTTTGAAACTAAATAGATTTATTAGATATAGTCAAAAAACAAATGCATTGTTTATCTGGAGAAGAGGTAATTCTTTGGTATTCACGCCAACGCTTGTTTTAACCTCTCCCCCTTCTTATTGTTAGCTGTAATTTATATACTTAATTTGTTTTAAAACACACGCAGCGCCGGCTTGCTGGCACAGAGGTAGCGTGTCTTCCTCGTGTTCTGGAAGTCCCGGGTTTGAGTCCCGGTTCGGGCATGGTTGTTTTTCTGTGTGCTATCTGTGAGATGTGTGAATGTGCCTCCCTGTAAAAAGGGGTTGTGCAAGCGAATGTGGTGAGTGTGTAGCAAAGTCGTACTCTTGGCCCCAGTTGGCGCTACTCAAATACAAGAGACGCTTCATTCGGCTTAAATCTGCTGTTGGGCTCAGCAGCGGACTTGTCCATGACAAGTGCCATTTGACACAACAACAACAGCACACGCAGTAAAGCAGCTGCATACATGTAGTTAATTGCTATTAAACTGTGCAAAAAAGCAAATCGCTCATACCATAAATCATTGGGGATTAACTTTTTGCATACTTTCCTCAAATATTGAATACTTCTTGGCCACTATTTCAATCTCATATGTGTGTCTTCGAATTATACTTCCGTATCAGAGTATCAAATGTTTTAGAATAAATGTCAGAAATAGAGTAATAATAGAGATATCAACAAAATTCTCGAATATTCGTCATACTTCATTGGCAAAATTGCCACGTCAAAGCTGAGACTATTAAACTGGCACCCTATCAGCAGAAATTAATATATCAATAAAACTCTCTTTCTTACTATGAAGTTAATTTGCAGTAACGATACAAACTCGAAACACTATCTACAAAATAGTATTTAGCGTGTGATACAATAATTTAGGAAACAGGCGTCATTCTTTTTGTTTTGATCTAATATATACATAGCCCAAAAAAACTACATAAAAATTTAAAGAGCATGCTTACAAATAATATATGCTGTTGCTTCTTGTGGCACTTGCCACGGACAAGCTTCGTTGAAGCTTCACTCATTTTTTAAGCCGAAATTAGCGTCTCTTGTTTCGAAGTAGCTCCATCTAGGGCCGAGAGAATGATTTAACCACTCACTCATCACATTTGCTTGTGCATCCCCTTTTTACAGGTGAACACATTTACACACTTACATATAGAACAAAAGAACAGCACTGCCCAATTTGAACTTGAATCCGGGACACCGAGATCACGGGGAAGAGGCGCTACCTCTGTGGAAGGATGCCGGCATAAATAACATTTGATATATATTTATGAAAAAAAAATGCATTAGAAGAAAAAGAACATTTGCGTTTTTTACTTTCCAATTAACTTCCATAATTATCTTCCAAAAAATAGAATACCTTCTTTGATTTTAGGTTTTTATAATTAAAATTACATTCTCATGATCAGTTAAATAAAATATTTATTTCCGGATATAGATTTAAGATTTATTTATTTAGTTTTGAGTAATATTTTTAAACAATTCTAATTATGTTTAATTCATACCTATTCATGAGATGTCTATTGTTTTAAAGTAAAATATAAAAGTATATAATACTTAAAACGCTTTCAAGAAATATTTGTGGATATAGTATTTTTCGAATAAAGATATTGTTTGGGTTTTTTAGTAAATAAATAATCCTTTAAAGCTGCAAAGAGTTCTTCAATTTCTTAGAAAAACCATTTTGATCCGAAGCTACAAGCCTCTGATTTGGTTGAAATGTACCATGGCTATACTATTATGTATTACTTTAAAATAAAGTATAAAAGTTTATAACCATTAAAACATTTTTAAGACATATTTGCTGATAAAATATCTCTCGAATAAAGATTTTTTTTGGAATTTTGGTAAATAAATAATCATTAATATCTGGAAAGAATCTTTCCCTTCCAGAAAAAAATAATTGATTGATTTTGATCCGAAATAACAGGCTTCCTATTCGGTTGAAATATAACTTGACTATCATATATTACGCATTACCTAAAATATATAAAAGTTTAGAATCTTTAAAATCTTTTCAAAAATGTTTTCTGATAAGATATATTTCAAATAAAAGTTTTGCTGGGATTTTTGGTAAATAAACAATCATTTAAGATTGCAAAGAATATTTAAGTTTCTTAGAAAAAAATATTCCTTTTTATCCGAAGCAATAAGTCTCCTATTCGATTGAGATATATTATGATTATACAATCATGCATTATTTTAAAATAAAATATAAAAGTTTATAACCCTTAAAAAACTTTCAAGAAATGTTTCCTAATAAAATGTTTTTTGAATATAGGTTTTGTTTGTGAAGTTTAATAAATAAACAAACATTTAGGGTTTTAGAGCGTATCTCATTTTTACAGAAAAATAATAGATTAATTATGATACGAAGCAACAACCCCCCCCCCTCCGATTCGTTTCGTTATGAAAGATTATTTTAATGAAATTATGCCAGTCATTGTAAAGCACACCTTTACCGTGAAGAAATGCTCCGTTCTTTTATTATTAGAGAATTAAAAATGCAATAAAGCAAGAATTTAAGAAAAACAAATGCTAAAAATTTCTAAAATACCCATGGATATTTATCGACTGCTCGATTTTACTTCATATTTCTTGAAAGAATGGTTACTAAAATATAAATTCCAATTGGAAACCTCAAGTGAATCACATATCCAAATCCAAAGAGAATTTGGTAGACTTCAAATGCAACTAAATTTCTCTTAACCGTCAGTTGGAGCGCATTTTACTTGAGTCAATAAATGCATAGCAGCCAGACGAAAACACCTTAAAGTAATTGAGATAGAATTCAATGCGTGAGCATAGATGTGCCAGCTACACAACGCTGGCCGAAATGATGCGTTTATGTTAATTCGATGAGGTTTCATCGTAGCCGTTGCTTTTATTCTCACTGAATGGCATTTTATGATGCTGAAGAATTCCTCTACTTTGAATAATTCGTCACTTTTCAGCCCGGAGTGATTAGAAACTACCTTTGACAAAAGTTATAATGATTCTCGTGTCATGCACGCTTATTTTCGTTAAAAGTAGTTTGCATATATACTCTGGATAACATAAGACTCTTAGTCTTGGTTATTTAAACTTCCTTTGATTCAACAAAATATGGGAATAATAGCCTTTCTATGTCAAAGAATTCGTTTTGATTCTTAGAATGGAACAATAATTAGAAAGTTAAATATATTTGAATACTAGCAGCCTTTGTCAATCAGATAATTTGACGGAAATATTGCCTGCGTTTAATTTTAATTAAATCTATTGCGTATAGCTTGATGCTAATGATACTCTCGATCATGGGAGAGATTTTCGCATAAAGTCGAGTCTTGTGACATTATAGTATCATTGAAAACTAATGTATGTGAGTAATTTACAACAAATTACATATTTTCTTATACAGCAATAATATACCTCTTCTTGATTCTCATTTAACTGCAGAAATAAGGAATAGAATCTTTTGTTTTCAACTTTAAACGATGAAAGATATAACTATTTTATTAAATAAAAGGATGCAATTTCTGAAACAAATTTCATTGTTATAATGGTATTTATTCTTTAAAATAACCGAAAAAGTATTTTTCTAAATCGGCACGATTTTCTGAAAAAACTGATTATTAAACATCCAGATTTTGGGTTGCCAAATGGGATGCCTGCTATCGAAAACCAATTTTTCAACTTATTTTTCTATAACTGAATTTTTATTCACCATACAGCAGAATTACATTTCATAAATTTGAGAATAGATTATTCTATAACATTATTATAAACTGAAACAATTATTAAGAGTTGATGAATATTAAAATCCTAAAATGGTATGACTAATGACTATATTTGCTTTAGCTGAAAACAATTAATAAAAGTTTTTGTAGCCATCAACGGGAATTTAATAATGTTTATAAAGATGTTCATGTATTCTTTTTAATTTTCTTACCTTTTTTTTTAAAAAAAATTATATATTAAGTAAATACAGATTCTGAATTGCAGATTATGCCGGGTTGTTTCTTTTCACCAGCTTTCATGCATTGTTACTGAAGGTAGAAATAAAACTATTTCCAAAGAGATTGTTTATAATTACATAACGAAAACACCACTTACATAAAAACGCATGTAGCTCTTTTTTTCAATAAATTCATTAATTTGCAACACATTTTTAAAAAGATTATTAATTTTTCTTTTCACTTACTGACCTGCTAAAAATAAGACACACATATGTATTTTTGTTGAAATATGTTTGGACACAGTTTTTAAACCAAAAAACTAAAAATTTATTCTTTATGAATTATAAAAGTAACAAAAGATTCTAGATATTAGATTACTGTGTTGCAAAAAACATCCACAAAAAGACGTGTTAAATTTTTATTTTCAACAGAATTTTATTTTGAATGTGAATTTAAAAAGTAAAACGTTATTTTGTTTCAAGACAAAATGTCCTTTAATTGAGAATAAAAGGGGAAAATTACATTAATTAGTGAAATTTTTTTTAATTAAATTCTTTTGGATTTTCAATTAAACTAATTTTGCTTTCTTTGGAATTAAAAAAGATATAGTAAAGGTAGAAAAAATCTTTTTATCAGCACAAATTAAGATGTTTTGCGTTTTTACTGTGATAAAATTTTCTTTTTGCAAAATTGGACTAAGATATTCATCTTTCCATTAAAAATTTCTTCATATGCTTTCTTTATCATTAAGTTATTTATTTATAATAGTTACGAATCTGTATTTACAACATTACTTTTTTGAAAGACAGAAAAAAAGAAATTTTTTCGAAAATAACTTTCTTGGTTGCTTTAGAATTACATTATTAAAACCAGCATTGAAGTTATTTTTGGTTTTCTTAGTAAAATATAAAACATAAAATATATACAGTAGTAAATCAAAAAAGGAATACAGCTAAATGATAATTAAATAAATCGGATTATGGAGATTTAGGAGGGTTCAATAAAAATTTAAACTTTAGCACTTAAAAGAGTAAATTTAAAGATACCAGTCCTACGGTGATTGCTTAGATCTATTTAACAATCTCAGAATTTCTGGTATGCAGAAATAAATAGGCTGTTCAAGTTGCACAAAAAAGACTTTTTATTAAAATTTCAACAAGGCATTAAAAACTAACATGAATTACTCGTTCACCCAATATTACAAGGAGGATGGTAAATCCCTTTCAGCAGGGAGGAAAGAGCTCTAGGAAGATGCAACAAGTGCTTTGAAATATGTGTTCAAGAATGAGAAGAATAAAATCCAGCTGTTCATAACGAGACAAAAACGATTAAAAAAATCAAACAACAGCATACACTTTTGAGCATTGACGAATGATCAAAATGGTAAAAAATCAAAAATGACTTAAACATGGGAAACCAAAACTCAGCAATGTAGTCATTTGTGACGAAATAGAAACTGGGAATTGGATTGTACCTACTGGAGATTTAAAAATGGAATTAAAGTTCTTGAATGGGGTGATAAAAACTGGAAAAATTCCATGAAGTTTTTATAGCTGAATTGAAAACAATTTTAAATGGAAACATCCATTCTTGTGGATGTTGACCAATGAATAATCAAAACAGTGGAAAATCAAATTAGCTTAAACTTGGAAAGGCAAGTTTCAACAATACAGGGCTTCGAGAAGAACTGGTAACTGGATGTCCTTATGGCAGATATTAAAAATAGCATAAAGTTCTTGAAGAAATTGTAACATTGGAAATATTTCATAAAGGATTTAGTGTTGAATTGAAAAGAGGTGAGAAAGGAAAAATTCAAATCTGGATTGATAGACGTTTGAATTTATTGGCAATACAAGAAGCCTTAATACCTAGTTGCAATCATTCTGATTTTCTAGGAGAGAAAGCGCGAAAGTATGGAGTTTCATCTCCATTAATTATAAAATGATTTTAAGGCGTAGAAGGACTCAGTATTCCCACTTCGCAGAGATAGTGGTGGAATACATAAGATTGGGCTGCAATGTTGTTAGATGTGTAGTAAAGACATTTTTGATAATAAATGGAGAGTGATAGCTTTCAAACTTCCTACATAGCATCAGATCATGCTAAAAAGTATTATGGATTAATTAATCCTCTTGAACTTCATCAATTTGTCCTATATATTTGGTCCATTCTCCTGCAAAACTCTAATATCGTCGAAAGGTACCCATTTTGGTTATTGCGGTAATGAAAAAGTTGACAATTTCACAAAAAAAGCAGTCATCGAAGGTTCTTATGTTGAAATTGTAAACTCTAATGCCTTCCTAAGATGTGTCACCAGGAAATAATTTTAGTTACATAGCAAAACTATTGTGACAGTGAAAGTACTGTTTATAAAGTCAACAAAATAGTTAAACTGCAATCACTTCCGTGTTATTGTGAAGAAATCCTGTTTGGCACATCATATGGCTCATTTCCTGTTCTCTACAGTTGCCATTTATCAGACAATAACTTTAGCTCTTGAAGAACATCCACTAAAAGACATCTAGTTTTTTAATTCATTCATGGTATCTTAAAAATATTCATCTACTTGTGAAAATTTTGGGACTAAAAGAGTTATTAACAATTTTTCATCTAAAATCAAGAATCAAAACCATGATCAAATTTTTAATTGATAATGAACAATTGCTCAAATTAGAATACTTTGTTAATTTCTTTGTGTAATTTTTAATGTATTTTATACAATGTACATTCTTATTCCTCTTCTGTTACTTCATTTTTATGTAATTGCTTCATCTCCGCACACATTTTATTCATTACCATGTTCATCCAATCGATTTTCTTGTTCATCAAACATTATTCATTATAGTTTCATCATTTTTCACAATTTTATGATATATTCTCAATTATATTATTGCAATTTGCATGTGTCTTTGCATGTGATAACTTTGTAATTCTTCTTTTACTTTTTTATCATGTGAGAACATGATGTTGTTTTCTTTAGGGACTTTTGAATGATTTGAAGGCAACGAATAATATAACTCAAATATAATAACTTGAAATCTCGTATGCAATGAATAAAGTATAAATGGCAGTATTCATCAGTATCTTTTTATCGCATATATTTTTTAATCCGCTTTTACCAGTATTTATTATTTAAACTTGTTGAAACAACTTAAAGACTTAAATTAATTAAGATAAATAGTGCCAAAAAATAATAATGTTCACGCATGGTAACTTCAAATTTCCAATCGTAGATTTCATTTTTTTATTAAGTTAACTTCATATATACATAACAAGAAGATGAAATATAGAAACAAAAGTATGGTATGAAGTTAATACCTTTAAAAATACGCCTACAGCATGAGGAATGGATCGGAAAATATAGTGTAAAATATATGGGAATAACCAATTATTAAAAAAAGACAAAATCAAAGAATTAATTCTGTTGAATATTCCATCAACATTTTTTAATATTCGAAGGTAATAAGAAGTATTTGCATTCGGCAATATTTTATCCGTTTCTCATCAAGTAAATATTATTATTTCTATGATGAAAAATTCAAATAAATTAAATACTTTTTATATTCGTATGGTAAAATGTATATGTAAGTATCTAAAGAAATATTGTCTTATATTCATTTACGATATCACGCTATTTATTTATTTTAATTTTTATACTGTATCATAATATACCAAGTTTGTTGACATATGCAATAAATTTAAGGACAGGCACCCAATCTGCAATGAATTAAATAAATTTTGATACATATTTTAAATATTATATTTAAATTTGTTCATAAATAAATAGTCTTCATATATATTTTTAATATGTTTTTCAAAAACCTTATCAAAAATAATCATTCAAGGAATCTAAAAAAGGAACGCACACACGCATGCACGCACTCACACGCAATTATGCACACACACACACACACACACACACACACACACACACACACACACAC
>JAOUZG010026841.1:1529026-1594904 GCA_026289955.1 Argiope argentata
GATTACCAGGATAATGTAGAGGAAAAGAAGAAATTAAGCAGGACGTCCATTTTTTTTGCAATGCATGTTTCATTAAATTTTTGATAGGATTCATTGAATTCTTTGTTACTTCATCAACGTATTGCATGAGAAAGAATAAGCATTTTCGAATTGTCTTTAAAGGATAAATAAAAATTCCAAACATAATCATTCTATATAAAAAGTTTTTATGAAATGCTTACAAAATTTGTTACACGATGAACTTCTAATGTAAGAGGATAAATTATTAAAAAAAATAATAAATAAATCTATTTCATATTCTACTTTCTTCGAAATGAAAGTAAATATTTTTGAAGAAGCCTTTATTAAAAATTTAGATAGATTAAATTATAGATTTACTTCTGTTTGAATATTTAGAGAAATCTGCTAAATTCCCTACTATTGGGTTCAAATGTTCCCATGAGTCAATGGAAAAAGATGATAGTCACTAGATCTAAGGTTTTGATCATTTATCACACTTAATTTCACACCTATTTTTGTGAGAGTTTTTTAAGAAAAATAAATTATTTTTATAATTAGACAATTAATTGCCTCCTATAATGATTTTTCTTTTTTTCGATATCCATTAATTATTACAACAATTGTTGATGAAATTGTCAGAAGATCATCTAATATGTTATTCTGTTTCGTTTAATTTTTTAAAAGTTATACAAAATTAGTGAATCAGATTTAACTCAATAATGAAAAATAAGCAAAAATCTGAAAAAAAATATTTTATTCAATAATTGTGATTAAATTTTTTAAATCATAGGTTAAAATCATAAATAAAAATCTATGGGAAAGTATAGCATGTATTTAAATTGATAAGTTTAAAGTCTGAAGTTGAAACTTTTCAAAAAACACAATGAATCACAGATGATTTTCCATAAAATTTGTGTTTTGCAAGCTTCAGAAATTAGCAATACAGGTTAAGTGATGTGAAAATATTAATTAATGTAAATGTTTTAATTTACAATCAAAGGTTAACAATTTATATTAAAATTGTAACAATTAAAAATAAATAATAGAAATTTTTCCATTATTTATATTAAAGGGTTGAGAAAATTATAAATTATATAAAGGTAAATTAATTATCAAGAATTAATAATGATAAATAAATATTAATATTAATACAATGTATAATCATGTTAATATATGAACTAAAATCTCAGAAATTTTAATTTAAGGCTGAAATATTTAGAATCTTTTTACCGATTCAAGATGAATATTTTATACTATTCTTCTCAAATTTCTATAATCTCGTATTCAATGATAAATTTTAATCAAATATTCGCATTTAAGTTTGAAATATTAAACATATTTTTAAGTATAGTTAACGTTTAATTAATATGTAATATAAATTAAAACCTTAAAATAAAATGAATATAAGTTTATTGAAAATATTATTGCTTAAAAATGAATATGAGAGCAAATTCGTCTTATTTTTTCTCAAAATTTAAGATGATATATTTCTTATTCTTTATTTCCTAATGGAATATATTTTTATGCATCATTTAAGCACATTAAAAAAAACTTTTTTTTGAAAATTCCGGGTAAAAGAAATTAAATGTGTCGGCTTATGATAGCCTTAAATTAATTTATGGTAAATTTCTTTCATAATTCGAATTCCCAAAACATCTGCTTCTTGAAAGAAGCTTCTGAAATTGCATTTCTATTATATGTGGTTTCCAAAAAAAGAGCCAAATAACTATTAATTAAGCTTAGTTTAGATTAAAAAAATCCTTTGAAAATTTAGCAAATTTTGCTTGAATACAATATTTAGAATCTGCATGTAAACACACGAGGCAATAAGAATTATGAAATTAGTTAATTAAATTAGTGAAATGAATAATAACACTTTTTATTGCTATAAATTTATTTTTATCTTCTAATTTTTGTTATTAAAGATAAAGAGACTAAGGTTTTATTTCTAGTAAGAGTTTATATTTAGTTAAATTTTACTTCTCTAAAATTTGAATACTATGAATAATTTCTTATAATTTTGAAAAATTATTGTAGAAATTCTGCATCATTATCCTTAAAATATCTTTATATATGCAGTTTTTATTGTTTTCATTTATGTGATTCAGTACTCTAAATTCCAGTACTAAATATTGAAGTTTCGTAACGAGTTTCATGGTCAAATATTAATAGAAATTTTAGTCACAGCAAACATAGGTTTATTTACCACCCCTTAAAACTATTATTGTTATATTATTTCTAATATTTATATAATAAATTTTCAGTAGAAAGGTTATTTTAAACTTATAAAAAACTTTAATAATAAACTGTTTTAATTTTGCTTTTTTTCCTACCTTCTTTAAAGTATGTGTTAAAATATTTTTTCTTTGAGATATTTTTATGTTAATTTTTTTTAAAAAAAGAATATATGCATTTTAATATTCGTTAAATATTAAGGTTTATTCAAAGCTTAAAATATCCTCCCAAATGTTTTAGGCTTATTGTTTAATTCTAGAAGAAATCAATAATATTTAAATTAAATATAATGATTTTAAATTTAACATTCCATTATAATGATAAATTATGAATTTCACCAAGTAAATTCGTATTTTTCTTTGATTCTGAGTATTAAGTATCACGAGTTTTGCCTCTTATATTATCACACAAAAGCGAAAGAATGAATATTTTTGAAGCTTTCTGAATTCAAAATCCAAAATGTACGAGTGAATGTGAGTAATAAAGTGAATTTTAAGAAAACCGAGACATATTTAAAATAATAATTATTATAGTTTGAATTTTTGATTCTAAAGAAATTCACATAAATAACTGCTTAACACTTTTTAAAACTGCATTCTACTTTTTCTGCATTGTTTCGTAATGTAAAGAATAGAACAAGCATTTTAAATATTTTTCTATGTGTCATACGAATTAAAAATTAAAAAAAAGAGCTCCAAATATGTTTATATGAATATTAGCTTAATTTCATGTAAGAAGTTTGTTGCGTCTTGAAGTTACCGCTTTCACATAACTGTATACCCAAAAGATAACCGCCCCAGATTGTCGTTTGAACTATTGTATCTTTTATTCAAAATTGGATAAACATTTACAAACTTAGTATTAAAACTATTTATTAAATACCAGTAATCAAGGATTCTATATATTTAATTTATTTCCCATATTCTTGTGCTGTTTGAAAATACTGGTGCTACGTATTTTAAGTTATAAGATGGAATACTTTACATTGTCCAATAAAGGTTGTTTTAGGTCTCTTGTACTGGATTTATTGATCAATTATGTAGATTATTAAACTGATGATTTTGAAGTATCAGCTCCAAATGCAAGAAATTTTGTATTTTCTACGATTCCGGGATCGAAACTTTGATCAATCTTATATTTCTTGTATACAGGGTGACCATAATTAAATTGACAGCGCTCAAAGTGTTCTATACCACGATCTATTTGCGAAAATGACGCCACATTTTGAAGGAAGATTAAACAGGACGGGGGATTTTTAGCGAAAAAAAATTAGTTCTTAAAGTCACCTCTGGGGGAATATGTGCCGCTGTGCAATAGAAAATAGAGTGTTAAAAAATGCAAATCAATGCGGAAAAAAATTACATTTTATTTTGCACATTTGCTGATTTAGTTCAAGTGCAATATGGCAACACTTTTAAAAATGCGAAGAATTTACATAAACACCGATAAAGTCTCTTTATCTGTAATTTCCCTTACTGGTAACAAAGAACGCTGAGCAAAAGAAAAAGTTCTTTATTCAAATTTCACGTTACATCCATTGGCACAGTGCCAGCTGCTTGGACTTTAAATGGCAATTGTTACTTTTCGAAACAATCGGATAGAAATTTTAGGTGCATTGTCTCCTTCTTTAGTCGAGCGCGCGTTACTAGTCAAATTCGTTTACCTCAACCATTGGCGATAGGATTACCTTAATTCCAAGGTCTATCAATGAGTTGTCCAGGACCTGGCTAAGTTGAAGGATAACGTATCATGGATTGTACGGGAGATTCCTGCAGACATGTTACTTACTGTGCACAGAATGCAATATATGGTCCACAAACACGGCAGCCACATTGAACATGATTTGAATGTGCAAAATAACGTAAAATTTTTATTTCCGTATTGATTTGTATTAGTTAAAACTCTATTTTATATTGCACAGCGCCACATATTCCCCTAGCGGTGACTTTTGGAACTAATTTATTTTTTGCGGAATTTTTTGTTCCTTCTCTTGTTTAATCTTCCTACAAAATGTGGCTTCATTATCGCAAATAGATCGCGCTACATTACACTGTGAGCATTGCCAGTTTAATTATGGCCACCCTGTATATGAAAATTCATGGAATGCCTAGATATTCAAAAGATGAACGCTTTGGTCTTGGTTTGGTGACATTTAACAACACTGATTCGATTTATTGATCTATATCTTCATGACTATAAGTCTCATATTAGATTTATCAGTAGATTAATTTATTGATATATTTGAGGGTATCGCATGTATAATCTTAAAATGTAGAAAGTTTGTGTTTTATACTATTTCGGAGTTGAAACTATGTCTTTCATTATTTGAATGCATGAAAGTTGGTAGAGTGATAGAAGGCAGAAAGGTAGAATGCTAGATTTAAGTGTGCTGGTAGGAACTAACTTCAATCGCCAAAGAAACTTGATATCACTTCAATCTGTTCTATATTGTCATAGTTGTTACTTCATATACGTTTAGGAACAATTATGTTAATTATAAATCCTTTATCGCTGTATCATAACATATTTTGTCTATGCTTATCCAGAGATAAGAATCGAATATCAAACTAATGCAATATTTTATTAAATAGCAATTTTTTTATGTGCAAATTCCTATTCAATTTTTTGGATAGTTGTATTTTTAAAAGTTACCAAAGCAGTCATGCTTTACTAGTATTATTGCAATTTTTATTTCATTCTCCATTTTTTTAGGTACCTTGGCGTTTCTTTTATTATTAACTGCACTAATATGATGTCCTCGAGAAGTGTTTAAGATATTTTTTTAGACTTTATATTTGGAGGGTTATTTTTGTTTGGAAATTAATTTGTTCTATTTTTTTAGTGTTTTAGTTTCTTTTTCTTTTCAATTAATATTTAAGAGAAAATCAAATAGAAATTGTGAAGAAAATTGCATAGAAAATGAAATATGTTAAAATTATATAATCCAAAAACTATAGATTCAAATTTAACTTCAAAATCAATTCTATTTTAAGCCAATTCGAAATCTGTCATCAAATGATCGCAATATTTTATTCTTATTTACTATCTAAAATTAGATATCTTTGTTATATCATAAAGGTTAAACTCTTCAGATTTTCTTGAATTATGAAATTTACCTGGATTTATTCCGATTGCTGAATATGTCTTCAAATATGTCTCATATATTTGCTTTATACAAATACTATAAATTCTATAAGAAAACCTTTGATAAAATAGTTTCTGAATATTATATTATCTCTCCAAAACCAACCTTTTATATCAGACTTATAACAAAATAAATCAGCCACAAACACATCTCAAAAATGTTTTCTCCTTGTTTGGTAGAAGACTGATAAATTATACTACAGCTTTGGGATTCTTGAGACACTTGTAAAAGTTGAAATAAATTGTTAATTTATTATTGCATATTTATTTCTTCTTTTTATAGATTTATTTCCAATACATTATTGTTATTTTTTATATACTCGGATTTATTTTTTTAATGATGCACGGAAACGAGGCTTTAATCAAGACTTATCAAAATAACTATCCTACAGTCATATAAAATTACATTGGAAGGATATTTTAGAAATTCTGGAATATATTTCGCTTTGGGATACCTGTCATGTGATATATTCGAATAGAAATTATGTACAAGAAATAATCTAATAATGATAAAATTAAATTGCATATTTAATCCTATATTCGAATAGAAATTCAAATGTAGGATTAAATATTAATTCCAAAATTTATCTTAGAGATCCTAAAAAATACAATATGTGGAATATCACTATCCTCTTTCTTCTTACAAATAATCACAAATATAATTTCTTTGGAAAACAATTTCCTTTATTTTTATGTATAATGCTTTGGGACAAAAATCCAATTTCGCTTCTTCAAAAACAGGAATATAAACTTATTTTATTACTCTCAAATATTGATTAATTAAAAATCCTTAATACTATTTTGCTCATAAATGTTTTACAAATTTCAAAAATAATGTATCCGACTAGAGAGGAATCCCTAAAAATATTATCTTTAGTAAAAATAACATTTTAGGTATATTTATGGAATTTTCTTAGAGAAATGTGTGCATCAAATCAGAATATTATCTTACAAAAAATGTTCGGTCTCAAAAACAAAAATTTCTAATTCAAGTAAAATAGATTATAGGTTAAATATTTAAAATGTAGCTTCATAATCGACATAATTTTTAGGGTTAAACCGTAAAATTATAGATTGTTAATTTTTGCTTTCTAAATATATTTTTAATGTATTAAAATAAATTAAATAAAAATATAATTAATGAAAAATAACGTTAGAAATTTGATGGAACAGAATGTTACCCTATATATTAACTAAAATTTATATTATGAATGGTGGGAAACTCTCTTTTAGAGTCAAAACTCAGGGACCATTCAGATAATAAATTTATTTCACAAACTATTATGACTCTCTAGCGAGTATATATAATATATTAATTCATTTGTCCCAAATCAGGTAATAAGTCCATTGTTTAATGCTTTATAGTTAGGATTAATACATTATTTCTTGTTACAAAATACAGTATTGTGTCATATATACTAACTATTAGTATAAAGTGGACTATTGATTATGTTAACACAGAGATACTGCCAAAACAATAATTGTCGTAATGTTAAAGTTCCAAAGTGTTTAACCATTATGGATAAACATAGGAAAGGAAAGAAATACAACTCTAAAAACAATTTACGAAATATAGGAAATCAGATTGCAAATTATAATGTCTTTTATTAGCGCACATCGTATATATCTGAGAAGTCAAATAGCCTATTGCATTTACTATATTATAGTTTGTTTTATCCTTACTAAGATATAATTTTATTAATCACATATTTAATTATTCAACAAGAAATATCAAAGTTTTATAATTTTATGACATAAAATCTATATGTATTCTAATTAATTAATTAATGATTAAATTCATTTTAATTAACTGATTATATTCGATAATTTATTAAATTAATATAACATGTCTTTGCGAAAGCATTTTCGATTCTCGTATTAAAGAAATACTTCTATAAATTTGCATAAAATTGTATAAATATTCATATAAATAACATTTTTTTTGTTTTAATTCCACAAGCATCAATTTTTTAATGTTTGTTGGCTTTTTAAAATTTTATGTATTTTTTTTTATTTTACTGCCAAATTAGGTAATATATATCTAAAGATACTCTATAATGATATCCTAAAGTCAATAACACCAAAATATAAATTTGTCTTATTATTCTTAATTCTGAAAATTTGTTGAAAATAGGAATTACAACATAATAATGTTACTATAAATAAAAAACTTTTATTTTAGTTTCTTTGTTCTTTTCTTAACCAAGCACCTACTAAAGAACAGTGTTATTTCTATACATATAGGCAAACATAAATATATTAACAAAATAGGGGATTCAAATGTGTTTATCATACAAATGGATACAAACAGTGGATAGAAAAGAGTGGATACAAATATATTTACTAATATTTTTCTCCCATTCGTTTTTCTTTCTTTTTTTCATCACATGTTTAAAGTTTATAATAATGGTATTATGTGATTGATTTTTCATTAACTTTAAGATAAGCTCGACTTTTGATAATCTATAAAAATGTAATTTCTTATGATAATACATTATTTAATTATTATTGGAAATTAATTCTGAATTAATTGATCGATATGAATTATGTTTTCACTTCATATGTGAGCGATACATAGCAATTAATTTAAAATTTAATAGAATTTGATTTACCATTTAATAGTTTTTATAGTATTAATTACCAAATATATTAAAAATAAAATAATGCAAAAAATTATTTTTTTCAAATAAAATTTTTTATGAGTGTATGAAAAAATAATATTTATTACAAATATGAAGGTATTAATAAAGATGTACAAAAAATAAATTTATGAAAATACCTATAGTTATGAAAAAATTAATACTTAATGAATAGCATAAAAAAGCATAACATATATTACAAATGAGATTAAAATTCTCGCGTTTTAGCTCATTTACAACAGTTCTTCTTGATTTAAGGATTTTATATTAAAGAATTTAATACTTTTGTTAGAATTTGTTTTTCATTTCTTCTCTAAAAGAAATAACTTTTATAAAACATATTTATTTTAATTCCTAAACTATACTTGTTTGAATTCCATTATAAAAGTTCTTTACATTTTGAAAAAGAAATTGATCAGCTGTGGATTAAATCTAACTCATTTATTATTTTTCTTTCCTCTATATTTTTTATAGTTAAATTTTTGGTTTCTAATAAAATGAAAAACACCATTCTATTTATTTTTTTAATACAAAAAACTGACAAGACTTTTAATGTCGATTTAAATATATATTTCCAAATAAATAAAAATAAGTACGAATAAATACATATATATGAAGGAATAAATAAATATCAATACGTAAATATGTATTCTTGTGTGATGATCTTTCTAATAATATTCAAATGTGTTTGAATACAAGATATATATCCTTTCTATAAAATATATTCCATTAAAGTTGTTTGAAACGCATATACAACTGTATCATAAATATTTATCAGTTTCGTTCCATAAACAGTTTAGATATTTTTCAGCATAAACCAGCAATATAAAAAGCAATTTTTTTAAAAACAATTCTTACTTAGGTTAACAAAGGCATTTTTTATTTTAGTTACTATTTATTACATAATTACAATTGATTTAAAGCTGTATAGAAATATGACAGAGTCACAATGTTAAGCGGCAAAACTGAAAGCAAATTTCCTGGCAATCTTCCATTCTTTTTTCTATACATGACGTTCGAACTCGCTGCCTAAAGGATTCAAATACACCGCCATACCAACCAGACTATCTCGGTCTAACGTGCGCAGTTACTATAAATAGTTGATCAAAAATTATACTAGCAATGAATTTTCAGCACCAATTGAGGGTTGAAAGCCAATTGTGGCAACGCAAAATTGAAATTTCTATATTCTGTATTATTTTAATTCGAGAGTAATTCAAAATAAATCTGTAAAATATATTAATTCCCAATTTTTGATTTTAAATGGATCAAACATAATGAAAATAAACAGAATAGTTTAAAATAATCGTCCGAAAACATGTTAAGCCTAACCTCCTTGGCGTTGGGAAAAAACGAAGGGAATTCGTTACATATTTGGTGGCGGGGATATGAAGATTTTTGGCGAGAAAGTTAGTTTTTAATTAATTAGTAAAAAATTCATTAATTAATATTTGGAAAAATGTATTAGCATCAAATGCCATCCACTACAAGTTAAAAAAAATACTTTAACTTGATTGGATGAATAAACAGTATTTTATTAACGATTGAAAATTTGTCCAAGATATTTATATATAGGTAGAGTGTGAGCTAATAGTAGGAATAGAAAAAAAATATAAAATGAGTACTAAAAACCAGATTAGTTAATATTTCAATATTTTTATTTCTGTTAAATTTTAGGTCTTTATTTCTATTATTTCTCCATGAGAATCAAAGTTTTCAAAATACAAAACTCTTTGAAAAGTTAATATTAAGTGGGAAAATTTTTGTTTAATCTATTCAGTAACTGTAATAGCACTTCAATACTTAATAAAGAAAATACACCGAAATAAATTAACTCAGGAAACTAAACTTCATAACAAAAAGCAGGATTCATATCTGCAAACATTCTTCGTAATCACAGAGTTTTCGAAAAAGAATATTAGAGGACAGAAAATTTCTTTTTCTGAAGTGAAGCGAATAAATTCCCTTTGAGAGACTAATAAAAGGTAACTTCGATCGTAACTGTAGATATAATGGAGGATTTCAATTAACGAAAGTGATCTGAAATGTAATAAGACTTGACCTTGAATTATCATTGATTGAAAAAACTATAGAAGAAATAATTAACAAAGAATCTTATTCTTTTTGATAATTAACTGAGTTTTTCTTTATACAATTCATGAAATATCTCATTTTAACAATTACATTTATCTTGTTAATAATTAGTATTTTGCAATTATATTAGCATTTTTTATAATATGTGAACAATAAACGCTATTAAATGCTATTTGCCACAATTTATGTTATTTCTGCTTATTTATTGGAATTCAAACTAAAATTCTATTTCCAATTATCTTTCTGTAATGTGAAAGAGATAAAACTTAATTTCAAATAAGTATGGAGAAAACAGAAATACAAAATAACAAAACAAACAAACAAACAAACAAAAATAAATAAATATAAAATAAATAGTTAATAACAAAACAAAATTAACAAAAACAAAAATAAATAGTAAATCTAAAAACGTAGTAATTTGTATCCATTGTAGTTACAAAAACATTTTAGCTAAAAGTTTTAGAAAAATTAAGAGCACAAAAGGAAATTTTGTTTTATAAAGAAGAAAAAGAAACTTTGTATGATATTGCTTTTTTCTCATTTATTCATATCCTCGAAAATAATTTTAAAAATGCTTTTTTTTCGTTGAATTTTATAAACATATTAATCAAGCAGATAAATTTAATAACAGGAAACAATATAAAGCATGAACTTTTTAAATTACGACACTAATAATAAAAATTTATGAAAGTGATATATTTCTGACATAAATATTAAGGAAACTTTTAGTTTATAAAATGTGCCCTTGTCATTTTTGCATATAAAACATATTTATAAAAAAATTCAATGATGATATTCATTTAATTTCTGACAAATGTTGTTTCTTAATTATATCATTCATTCAATTATAATTAGATCTTCATTCAAAGTTAGATTCTGTACAACATTTGTTTTGTCTCTTTTAATTATTTTTCTCATTCCAGATATTTATGTAAACCGGAAGTATGGAATTCATCAACATAATATTCAATTTTTTTTCTAGAAAGAGAAAAAAAAATCCTCTTAGTAATCTAAATTAATTGTTTTTCATAAAAAAGAAGGTTTCTTTTTGTCTAATCCTTAATATGTAATTGGATTAGGTGCACAGAAAATATGGAATATTAAAATCACAAAAAGTTAAATAGTTCTATTAAACAAATGAGTGAGAAAAATAGAGTTAATTTGGATCTATAAGATTGATTTATTTCTTTGCACTCTTATTTCCAATTAAAAAGAAATCTCAAACGAATGGAATTGAGGGACGTTTTACAATAAAATTACATTAGCAAAATATTAATAATTTATAATTAATCGTATAATAGAAATGTATCGTATATGTATAATGTTGAATGAAAATTTATATAGATGTGAATAGGATTTTTTTAAATAAAATTAAGTCTGACAAAATTACTTAATAGCTATTTTTTAAAATTAATTTTTTCTTTCCAGTAAAAGTTTCAAGATTTTATTTTTTCAGGAGACTTAATGAATAAATTTAATTTAAAACATATTTTACAATAAATCTTATTTTACCTGTTATCAATTTATTGATAGTGATAAAATTTACCTATTTTTTTTTAAAAATAAAATAAAGTTCCTTGTGTTTCTAGCAATTTATTTACTGTCTTATTAATCCGAATGATGTTTTTCCTATATAAAAGGTGTTATTTGACTAAAACTAGAACACTTCCAAGTTATATTAACAGAATTCGAATGACATGTGCAGTATCAAATTTATATAAATTGGAGTAAATTTAAGCTTTAGTGGTTTTATAATATAATATGAAAGTCAACCATAAAGATATCATCAAAATTTTCAAAGGAATTTAATACGATTTAGTGCATCATACTTTAAAGGGCAAGAAACAACAATATAAAAAATCGAATGAAATTTTACTGTCCCTATTTTTTTCTGTCACAATATTTAATAAGATCAATCGATTGTTTATAAAAATCTGAAAAAATATGTGAAATTAAATAATTGGTAAGGTTTAAAAACCATTATTTATTTCTTTGAAATTAAATTCGTCTTGTTTTGGTGAAGTTGTTAAACATTAGAAAGCTTATATTTAAATTCAAAGAACAGATTATTCATTTGTTAATTGAAGAGCAAGTGTTGGGGAACTTATGTAAACTTTATATCATTATATAGTATCAATATATTACAAAGAAAATTATGTATACTTCTTAGTATTTGAGAAATGTAGAGAAATGAAGTAAGTGAGAATAAAGAAGAATGTTTAAATGTAGATTATGGATAATAATTTTTCTTATAAGAAATTTATTACATTTCACTGGTATTTTATTTTTCAAACAATAAATAATGCAAAGAAATAAAAGGCTAGCTCATACTTCTTGCTTTATGGTTCTCGCAATGAACAGCTGATCAAAATAAAATATTTATACTATTATATTTCACTAGAACAAATATTTATAATATTTAATTACCCCTTAAAATATGGGATGATTTAATATATATTTGAGAACAAACTATTTTTTTATTTTCTTTTGACAGCCACACATATCAAGTATAATAAAATTAAATTCATTCCTTATATAATCAAACACATTTGTCAAGCATATGCTGTATTGTTTATCAATTTGTATTATTACTTTTAGTGAAGTTAATACCGTAATCAGAAGAAGAGTTTTATAGATATTTTAATGAACGCTGATTGGACGCAAGGCATGGAGTTCCTTCTTTGGGAAGAAGTAAGCAATTAATTCCCCCGGCAATTAACCCCGTGGGGTAAACTTTCCTGGGTCTGGACTTTTAGGTTCTCCTAAAAGCGGTAGATTGTGAACAGTGTCGAGTGATAAATCAAGTTATAATTTGAAGGCAGGGCATCAGATAAGAATTTTTTTTCGTTCTGAGAACTAAAAGCTTCTCTTTTAATCTGTAATGTTTTCAGAAAATAGAATTTGTTCAAAAATAAATAAATAAAAAATCCAGCAATATGATTTTATAAATTTGTATAAAAAATAGAAAAATTTGTTTAATGAATTATTTAGAGGAATTATCATTCATCAAATTGCATTACGAACATAATACTTTCTTTTTGCCAACAAGCAGAGAATCTTACTTTAGTTTTTTTTTCCGATATTTAGTTTTAAGCATTTTGCTGGCATATTTGGCATTGGAAATTAAAAGGATATTTATGATAAACTGATTAAAATAGAATATAAAAAATTTGTTAATATTTTTTAATACTTAATATTAAAAATGCTACGTTCACTTTGGAAAATATACAGCTGTTATCAAAAATGTTAAAATAAAAATTTGGATATTTTTTTTTCGGTTTTTTTTTAATAAAGCAATCTTTTGTCAATGTATAGCAAGTAAATATTTTAGTATAATATGTTTATTAAAATATTATTAATTTAGATATTTTTTACTTATTATCTTATTTTGAAATAATTAAGATGTAAGTTGAGATAATAAGTTTTTAAAGTTAATTTTAATATTGAAATAAGAAAAAATAATAAAGCACCCATTTATTAAAATGGCTTATATCGTTTAAAAATTACCATTTCATTCTTATTTTTAGTACGTGAATATTTTGAATGTCAATTTATTATATCATTCTTAAACTTGTCCCAATTATTTGTAAAAATTACTCACAGTTTGTGCAGTAATATTTTCATAAATCCAAGCATTTTTCTGCCAACAAATATTGCTAAAAACCTTTTCTTCATTTAACTTCAGCAATGGGATCAAAATTTCAACTGTACCCATTTTATTAAATTACAACATTACGAATTTTTGTGAAACTTCATAGTGAAATCTTGTAGATAAAAAGGAGACTTAGCTGCAAGTATCGACCAATTAAGAATTACCCCTTTCAGAACGTTTCTTCCATGTTCATCGTGTTTGGATAATTAAAAAAAAATTCATTTACAATATTTCTCTGCAAGTTAATTTCAAAAGATGGATGCTCAATAAAATAATAATAAAAAACACTCTAGAGTACGTAATCATAAATTCAGCAACGTTTAAAAACCGTGAGTGAAAAATTAGGTTTTTAGTTCATTGAAATAATAAAAATTCTTGCTACAAATTTTAGTCCATTAATTAAAATAAAACAAACAACAAATTATAGATTTTAATGAATCTATAATAGTTTTGCCAGTTTGTGAATGATGATCAGAGTTTTTCATTTCAGTGATCATTTCTTCCAGTCATAAAACTCAAATGGGAGAAAAGTGGCTTAAAAATGGCAATACAAAAATTTGAATATTGTGCTAAATCATAATTAATATATATATAAAGAAAAATATACTTTAATAATACAGAGGAATGTGATAAAAAATACAGAGGATTGTGAATTTTTACATTATAGAATTAATTGGTAAAATCTGGTTTGGAAATCATGTTGGAGTGGTAAATCAGCAAGTTATTGGTGGTCTAGTCATAGATGCATCATCGGAGTTCTCTTGATGTTAAAATCTTCTTATCATTTGTAATTATTTTTTATCAAAACAAAAATAATATTCACAAATATGTTTTAAAAATTCAAAAGCTAATATTTTCGTAAATTATTAATTCTTAAAGCATGATAAAAATTTTAATTAAAAATTTTCCGTTGTAACTCTAAAAAAATAAATTAACTAATTGGAAATTTGTGTATTAATTTATCTAATTGAAGTATATTTTACATCAATCATGCAGATAATAAAATTTTTATTTTTCGCTTATGGATTTTTGTTGATGCCAAAAATATCATCCCAAAAATGATACCATGTTCTGGCATGATAAAAAGCTCTTTCACATGAGGGCAAAGGGCTCTCTAAATAAATCCGTTATCACTTTTAACTGCCACTGCTTTCATATTGGTCACATGATCAAATTCTAATTTCTCATTGGTATTTTTTATAACAGTTTGACTTATGTAAGCATTCAATAGGATTCTTATTTTTAGATTTTAATTCCAAATGTTATTAATTTTTCCTGGCTATAATTTTCTTTTTGAATGGTCTAGAAACTCGAGTGAAGTGCACTGCTTAAGGAACTTGAGTAGACCTTACGAATATTTTTTAATTAAATAAGTGTTGATTATCTTAATGAGATATATATCATCCAGCTTTTTTAATATATTACTGAAATTTATTATTGATTTCTTGCACTAAATTTAATTAACATTATATTTATGCGAAAATTGTTGAACTTAATATGGATTTAAATTCTAACGATTCTGACTGTGATGAATTAATTTTATCTTCTGAAGATTAATACTCTAAATCTGAAAGTGAATCTGATGATGATACTTTAAATGCAGCTCGCTGTAGGTGTCCTATTGACTTGCAAGGACCTTCCAATGCTCCTCCAAATTTTCAATTTACTTCGACTCTTAGTATCAGTGCATGGGTAAAAAATTTTCCTTGGGACTTAGATGATCCGATGATGTTTTTCAGAATTTTTTTTTCGTAACACAGTGATAAGTTACATTATGGAAGAAACAAATAAATATGTTGAAGCCTTTTTCAACAAATCCGATTTGACACCATCATTGAAAGTATTAAATTGGAAAAATACGAATATAAAAAAAAACTACATCTACTTTTTGCTTTACTTTTACTGCAAGGAATAATGCCCAAATCTGCTGAAACATGGTACTATAGTATAAGATCTATTTTAAGCAAATATTTCTAGAATTATTTTATTAGGCCTAAAATTTCTTCAAGACGACATTTTAAAATATTTATATGGTACTGATTATCAGCAGAAATGTTACAGATATATAAAAACACTGTGTCACCTGTTAAGTAGTAATTTTTAATTTGGAATGGCATCCATTCATTTACTTTAATTTTTAAGTATGCATGTAAATCAGTACTCATTACTAAGTTCTAAATGCGCAGCCTTGTAATATGTTCAAATAGAATGTATGTAATTCAGCCTTTAATGCATATGTTTAATTTCATTAATAGCTAAGACTAACTTTGTTTTAATGCAAAGTATTATTTGTAATTGGACATTTATTCATTATTAATTATATTATTCATTGTTATTAATTATTAATTATTATCATTAATATTATTCATTATTAATAATCATTATAAGTAATTATTATTAATATTATTCATTATTATTAATTATAATTGGACATTTATTCATTTCATTCTTCAAAGCAATATGAAATTCAATAATAGAATTTTGTTGAATATAAATAAATGTTTATATAATAATTTTCCATTTATTATAAACTAGCCGCATTTGGCGACCAGCCGGTTCGTCAATATTAATTCCGACAAAAGGGTTCAATGAATTTTAACTTGGTCTCATAATAAGTTTTTCAGCAAAATATTTTTTAAGCTTCAAATTTCAATAGTCATATGATTCACTTATACTATTATATAGGCCGTAAGCTATGCTATTTTTGAACTCCGCGTCTCTCTCTGATTTTCTATCAGTGCACGCAAAATTCAGTTTTATATTAAAATGGAAAGGAAGCTTCCATTAATATAAAGATCTCTTTACTCAATCCAAGCATGTCTTTAAATAAAACTAAGAATTTAAAGCAGAATAGTCCGACATTGAAGTTTTATGTTCAATACAGAAATTGAAACATTATAATTTTTTTTATATAATTTATAGGATCTCAAGGAATTATTCAGCAAAAATTTCACAGGTTAATTGAAACCTTCAGTTTTTAATTTTATTTTTAGATGTATATAAATGCTCTCAATAATATTTTTTTAGGTTTATAAATATATTTCAAAAAATTATGATTTCAATTCCTTTGGTCTTATAGATTCATATTTGTAAAATATTCTTAATATTTCAACTTCTAAATAAATAAATAAGCATTTCTGTCTTCTTTAATCTGGCTGATTTATTCAGTTCTGAATATTGCAAGTTTAGAACAATCATCAGTATCATAATCTAGACCAATTATTCTAGAGTAACCCTGATTGGCTTCTTTGAATTCTTGATAAAGTGATCTAAAATCGCCAATTTTTATCGAATAGTTATATTGGAATTTTCATAGATTTATCAGCTTGGATGATTGATTTAGTTGATTGGAGTGCCACTTTTTTTATTTTAAGGAAGACTTATTGTCTCTAGAATAATTTGTTAAATAGGATTCACAGAGCAGATGATATATGTAAAAATTTAAAAACCGTAATTCATCACCATTTTTTCTCTCTATCTACTAATTTTATATTTCACTTAGACCATTTGTTAAGAGATGTATGTCTCTCCCCAAAAATTAAGAAATTAGCTGTTGGGCTCCGATTACAGAAGATACCTTGTAGATGTTAAGCCATATTTTCCTTAAATAAAACTGTTTAATTGGATTAGTAATATATGTATAGTAAAATATCAGAGAAAACGTTTCCATCCATTTATTTTCCAAAAATATCATGTTTCATATTTGTTTCATTTTATGCAGACACGTGCTGAAAATGATATTTTTATATGTTTAATTTTGAATGCTAGTTGATTTATTTTTTTCTCACGTAAGAACATGATATTGTTTTGGTTAGAAAATTTTGATATCTCCGAAATATACGGGTAAATAATATTTTTATCTGATTTTACAAATTTTGCATTATTAATTTTTACGTATGTTTGCTTGAAAGAAGATGCGTTTTCAAATAACTGACTTGGTTTTACCAGTATAGCTTTAATATTACGTATGCTTAACGTTGAAAGCAGATGCATTTTTATTTTGCATGATTCAATAAATGCGGCGATAATTTACAATCACGAAGGCGAATTCTTTGATTTGCACAATATATCTCCTTCATATAAGTAAAAGTAACAATTCAAAACATGTCTTATTGTTTGAAAAATTAAAAAAAAATCCCGAATTCAAAAATATTTTATTTCTACTTATTATCAATTGCTTTTTGTTCATCGTTTCTTTGAAATAACGTCATCTTCAAGTTCGTTTAAGATTTCTTACTTTTTAATAAATAATATCGCTCTCAGAAGATTATCATTTGGTGCTTTTCTAAAAATTCTTTTTCTGTTTTAACTGTCACAATTTTATAATATATTTTTATTATGTATTTGTATTCATTTTAATTCTTTAATTGAATTAATAATTTTGATATTGCAAACGATCAAGAAATTTTTTTTCTTGCATTTATTGTTTAAAAAATATGACATTTCCTATTTATTTCATTTCATATAATCACGTGATGAAAGTTATGTTTTTCTGTTTAATTTTTGGTAGTAATTAACTTATTTTTTTAATCAGAACTTCTGAAATGTATTGGCAACATATTATTATAAGCTGATTTTTTTATATCCTCTAGAAGATAAAATTTTATTTTTATTTCATGCGAAATAAATTGTTGAAAAAAAACCCCGATTAAATTGAATGTTTAAAAATTCATTAAATATAGAGTTTTAATTTATAGGTCAAAACATCAGTATCATTGAAAAGCTATTTTTTTTAGCTTTAACTTAATGCAAAAATCAATTTTGTACTGTAATATTTTCGGAAGTTATAGCGAAAAACTTCAAAATTTGGCTTATTTTTTATTTAATTAAAATTTTAGCTAAAAATAAAAAAGGGGCTCCGAGGTGCACATTCCCAGCACCCTAGGTATACATGTACCAAATTTGGTAGCTGTTGGTTGAACGGTCTGTCTTGTACAGCGCCAACACACACACTCATTGTGCTTTATTATATGTAAAGATATATATATATTTCTTTCATAAACTAAACTTTTTTAATAATCCGTATTATTTCTATGTAGATATATATATTTTCATTTATGCTTTTAGTAGTCTATCACAAGACACAAAACTTCCTCTCATATGAATTTGGTTTGATTTTTTATAGAGATTTCAAATATATATTTATAATAGAATTGCATATTTGACATATATAATTAAAATTTTTTTTATATATTTATAATTTTTTATAAAAATAAAAATATTTCTTATTGTTTTTTTAAATTCTTTTCTTTATATTATAAATATATATAATTTCCCCCAATTTTTTTTATATTTTTAAAAGAAACAGTTTTTTTTTCATCTGTCCCCTGCCCTCGAAAAGAAAGAAAAATATGATTTGCGGAAAGTAGTAAGTAACACACGCATTAACTTAGTAAAATAAAAAATAATATTAAACAGTAAAAAAAGAAGAAGAAGAACTATATTTATCTAGATACATTAAATAAAAGCGTTTATAAAAAGAATTAACAACACTTTTACTAAAGTTAAGTTTAAAAAGTCAAAAATAAATAAAAAATTATATCCAAAAATTTTCAAATTTTTCTTCCCTTGCGTAGTAAATGCTTGCCCAAAATCTACATACAAAGTTTAAGCTATAGTTACAATAACATTTATTAATAAATATTTTTGTCGCTTATTAATTGGGATGAAAATAAATGGATAAGGTTTTTTTATAAATAAATGTATAAGGTTTTTTTTTAATTAATAAAAGTATTATAAACAGTTCAAATGTGATTTTTTAATATTTCATCAGACAAGTACAGGAAATCCAAACCCGCCTTTGAAATCTCGCTTTTTTTTGTATAAATTATTATACATAATTATGACATGTATATATGTGGGTTTCCCTATCTTTAATAAGTATAATAGTTTTCTCTTGGATTCGAAATGAAACATTGAAAGAAAGAATGAAGTATACAGCTCATATCACCAATCGGTCCTGTTATCGCGAATTCTTACAAGAAAGTGATGTCCTATTCTCAGGAGTGCTTTCCTATTCCACTAATTGGAGGGACCACCCACATTCTAACTGCCAGCGGAAACCAGAAAATGACCTCTAACAAGCCGATCTCCCACCTCGTTTATTACCCATAAGGGGGGGAAAGCAATGGCGACTTTCTACGAGGTAGCCGTGTTAAGAGATATTTGCGGAAGGAGAATTTCTACGTTCCTGGTGGTTTTAAAGCGACACGTTGGAGAGGATTTCTACGTCCCTGCCGGTTTTCAAGAGACCCCTTGGAGCGACTTTCTACGTTCCAGCCGCTTGAAGGGTTAAACGATCACTTGACAAAATTTCCACTTTGTGACTGTGAAGCAATTGTTCATTATGTCATTTTAGAATGTCCATATTTTAATGCTCGGCTTTTGTCTTCCTTCAAAACAACAGCAGTGACTTTGTTGATTGGCAGAGATCCTTTTGAAAACTTTTTATCTTTTTAAAATCTATTGGTTTTTATTCCTTGATTTGAACTCCCTATTATGACTTGGTTTGACTTTTCTTGTTTTTTCATTTTACCAATGGTTTTTTGTCACTTTTACAGAAACAAATTTTGTTGGACTTTGAATCCGATATAAACTAGTTTGGCGCAGTATAAACGTCCTATTGGTTCTTATGCCAAAAAAACGCCTTCAAACCATCCAACCAACCAACCAACTCTTCTTTGGTGACAAATATCGCGATTTCCTTTTGACGTCAGAAATCACGATTTCTAGAAAATATGAAATTTATGTTGATTTATTTATAAAAATCTAGATACAACATTTCCGGAAGAAAATTTTATGCTCTGTTAATCAATTAACTTCGGAAACTGATATAACTGAAGGAGAATTTAAGAGAGTGATTCTTGGGAATTTTCTTAATTGAAGTTTAATCGCAGAGCGAGCTTTCTAGCTGCATTCTGAGTGCTATTATGCTGTTTAATAATTGTTAATGTGGTTTTTTTTTTCTAGAAGCAGTGCCTTTTTATACACTTATACTGTTGTTCGTGGCTTATTGTGAGACAAAACATTATTAACTATGATTTCTCATTGCACCGGTTTTTATATCAATTTTCTACGTTTCATTATATATGTTACACATTTCTTATAAAAACATTGTCAATTGATGTGTTCTGTCACTCGTTCTAGAAGTCACTAGAGTTTCTTAATACAACCAATTCTGAAAGTACTTCCTGATAAAGTATTGGTTTGGAAGTACTTCCAAACCAATACTTCCTGATAAAATCAGAAATGAAAGAAAAGTTCGCACATTGACCCTGGTGCTAAATATAAAGGGATGGACCTTCCTTTATGTTTAGTCTTTCTTGCCCAGATGGAGATGAAGAATGAACCACTGTTTGAAAGAGTAATGATAAGAGCCGATATTATCTTCATATTTCGAGAGGAAAATCATCTCGGTAAGAACGGCTAAGCATAAAGGAAGGTCCATCCCTTTATATTTTGCCCATGGTCAACGTACGAACTTTCACCGCATTTTTCATTGTGATAGTAAACTTAAAGCAATCGTCAAGCTTATTCCAAGTTCTTAGCAGTTTGTGAAGAGCAATCTGAGTATCTCTTGTATATTATCATCATATAAATATATTTCTGGAATGTATCTGGATATTTTGTCGAAGTTCTTTGAGTGTTTATATTTTGGAATACCTTATTCGAATACATAAGTCATCTAAAATAAATTTGAATCTAAAATATTTACGAGATGTCAAAATCGAATAAAAATGCACATTGCAATATGAATCATAGGAACAGCCAAAATACAAATAGTTTAAAAATTGTAGCAAGGAGGAAACCTTAAAGTAAATATCGGCTTTAAAATTTTATTGCGAGCAAATGAAATTATTTTCTGAAGCTTTCGGAAACAACTTTTTTACAAGGGTGCAGGCAGTTCGCTTGTGAACTTCTAGGACAAATCTTCTGGTACAAAAAAATATTATAATGTGCTTTAGAAAGGAAAAATGAATCAGAAAATGAGTGGACTCACATATTTCATTAAAATTAGTTTATTGATTTATATGAAAGATTACTATGAATTTATTTCTATTCAAACTTTGGAGAAAAATAAATCTGCAGAAGATATAGCCAGAATGATTTATGTGTTTATTCTGCTAATATTTATTTAAGATCCATGATGAAGTCTGCATTTTTAATTAATGTTTGAGAAATATCGCGGAATTTTCTACAAAGGATAGAAGAAAAAGACGTCAACCACAAGGATAATTATTTTATCTTCACACACACACTTTAAATATTGTTTAAGGTAAAAAGCATTTTTTAAAATTTTTATTTTTAGCACAAAGACAATGTAACTTTTGAACTGATTTCTTGATGGTTTTTAATACTTTTCACAATATATTCCTTTGCCATCCATTTTTTTCAAGCGAAGGACATATTAAATAAAGAACTTAGTTCTGTATTTTCATTAAAAAAAAAAGAATATAAAAGAAGGTAAGAAATTTTAGTTAGTAAAAAATCAATTTTTTTGTAAATTCAGTGAAACATTGTAATTCATCAACAAATTGGATCTTGAAATTATATTAGGATTTAAAAATTGAATACTGTAGTAATATGTCGTTTTTTTTCTATTTTGTAGTAAATGTGTGATCAACAATTATTGACTTTTTTTTATTAAAAAAACCTTACTCATAAAAAGTAGAGTATTTAGTAGCTAATAAACAATAAGAAACCAGTTTTAATTTATAAAAATAAAGAAAAATATGCTATATTCACTAATTTTAATCATTTTTAAGCCTATGTATAAAAGGAAAATATCTTTCAAGTTTATTATTTATTTTCTTCTTGACAACGTTTGTAAATTTAAAATTTTCGAGTGGTATATCGAAATAAAGAAAACACTTTTGATTGATCTATCTTGCTGTTCAATTAAAGACGGATTTAAAAAATAATTCAAAAAATGACATCTGAATTATAATCTATGGCATTATTGATAATCAAACGAAGGGGGATGGAAAACTAATTTTTAATAATAAATTTAATCCTTGCTTACAAAATATACAAGCAGAAAACTATTCAACCAAAAGATTTTATCCAATATCTGCATTCCAGATTTTTATAAATTCATACGACTTATTTTTTGAAATTGTGAAAAATAAGTGAAAAAATAATTCATAAGAATTTTGAGTTAAATAAGTAACAAAAAAATTTATGCAAAATAGATTTTCATCATATTTTCAATATAATTTATTCATATGAAATTTCTCCGTCTATTTGTTCGAGCATAAACAAAAATTATTTAGTAAAAATAACAAATAAATAAAACCATTTAAGACCTAATTGGGAAAAAAATTGATATACAGTTTTGTTAATTGAAATATAAATCTATAACAATCTTTGAATCAAACCAGCCAATAGAATTGGCCTGTTTGTTGATGTAATCAACAATAAGTAAATGTGATAACCAATAAACGTAACTACTGAAAGAAGTTAAATGAATAACTTTTTTCTGTTAGTATTTAGTTCTATTTCGAATTTCGAAAAGTATTAATCTATTATGCATATTCAGTTTTTATCCTTAAAAGCAAAGTGGGAGAATTTACTGTCCTATTCATTTCAGGATTCTAAGCACTTTTCAATGATTGCATTTCGCTAAGAAGAGTACGTCCTAAAATATAGTTATAATACCGCCTAATTCCCAGAATAATCACCATATTGCTGAATGTGAACTCTCACTTCTCTCTCCTTTTTTAGACGTTTGAAGAGAAGAGAGTTTCCTAATCCAAAAAGGCATTACATTAGAAGATACAAATCAGGTAAACAAAATAAACATAGTTACAGAATTGAAAGAGTGCTTAATTCCTATTACTGTATCATTTTTATTATGACATAGATATAAAAATATATTATATAAGAAAATAAACATAGTTACAAAATAGAAAGAGTGCTTAATTCCTATTACTGTATCATTTTTATTATGACATAGATATAAAAATATATTATATAAGAAAATAAACATTTTTTTTCAAAGATTTAAGTATCGATTATTTCACTTTAGTTAAAAAAATAGTATAAGAATGAAATAATAATTAGAGTGCTCATTTCCAATGTGGAAAATTTCAGGAAAAAAGTTTTGGGGGGAATTTTTCTGTCAATTTTAGTTAAAAAGAAATTACATAGTTTCGAAATGTATTTGTTTTATATTCAGCATTTAGGCTGACAAAATATGAAATTCAAATAAGTTTCTAATCTTTATAAAATATATTTATAAAAAAGACGATTATAGCTTTAAAAAAAATTATTCGTAATTGTAATAAATGACTTCTGAATGCAAACACGAAATTTGAATTCTTCTTTATTTCGAACTACAAATCGCAGCAAGAACGGTTTACAAAAACTTCATCTAAAATTCAGAGTTGAGTTGTTCTTCTTATGCACAAATAGCTGAGTTGTTACAAAGTGTAACAACTCAAGTCTAATGTGAATATCTCATGCATAAGCAATAACTGTTTAAAGTTACAACTGAATTATCTTTTACAGTAATAAGGTAATCTTTGTACACCAAAAAGTGCACTATAAAGCTTACAGTGGAAACAACTACATGCATAGATAAATACAGATAAAAATAAAAGATAAAAATAACAGGTAAAAAACAAAGTATGAGAACAAAAAAAGACTAATTAAAAACCAAAGCAACGAAAGCAATGAATTTACATAATGAGAAAAAGCCATGTTATGGTTGACCAAAACATGAAGTTGTTTCATATTACAGGCATTCAGATCCACAATAAAATTCCTTCTCTCTTCAGTAAATTTGGAGCAGTCAAAAAACAAGTGTTTGTCATTTTGAACCCCACCAACTCTACAAGAGTATAGATCAATATCTGATAATCCACATTTTTTTGAAATAGTAGCTGAAATTGCCTTGACCAATGAGGGCGGTAATAGCTTCACAATAGAAATAAAAGTAGATTTTATATAACATGCCCCAAACATCCAAAACAATGATTATTTCTTTCATTTTAAACCTATATGTTTTATGGATTAATATATTTATCTCTTAAGAATTTTAAGAAAAATTGCAATTTATTCTACTTACTGTTATATTTTTTTTATTGTTCTTCCAGATAAAAAAAAGGGAGATAAAACTGCATAGTAAAGAAAATATGTATGCCATTTTTCGGCTTTTTACTAGCTTTATATAAATGATGATTCAATTCAATATAATTAGTGATGTAATTTAGTAAGCATGACGGCGAGTATACAAGTGTAAAATTCTTATTTGATTAAATTAGATGTAGATGACTTGTAATAAGGGTACAATTTTGGGTAATCAGTTGATAAGAAAAACAACAACATTAATTTATTCTAAATTCTTTCACTCCGTTTAACCTTATCTCTCCATGGAGATAAAGTGAACAATTGCAATTAATCCTTTTAGAATTAGCATAAATATATCATTACGGTTAGGAGTACATTATCTGGCGTTGTAAAGACAGCGCAGTGTCCTCAATTTTAGTTCATTAACTGCATTTTCATCAGGATGCTGTGAGCCTATAAATTCGAATAAAATACCCTTCAAACGGCAGTTAAGAACCATTCCATTAGACCACATTTCGTTTTATTTATCACACGCTCTATTTCGAGTGTAGAAATTCAACGAAATTTTTGTTTGATATCATAATTAGCCAACAACCTTTTTCAGGTGAAAAAAGTGATCTGGGCATCCTGGGTTTGAGTCCCGGGTCGGGCATGATTGTTCTTTACATGCTCTATCTGTGATAAGTTTGAATTTGCCCCCAGTGTAAAATGAGTTATGCAAGCAAATGTGATGCGTGAGTAGCTGTTCTGTATGTGACGTCTTTAAGAAATGTGTTCCTACTTCTGTAAGCCCCGTGTAATACTTAGTGGTGCATGGGGATTTCTAAATGTTCAATAAAAATATTATAATTAGCTATTTCTTAACGGCCATTCAAGAAATGCATATGTACATTTGAGTTGCATTGATAAAAATTATATCATTAAAACAAATAAATTATATAAAATGATACTATTTAAGCAAATATACATATAAATGGGAATATCTAATTTAATTTCGTGGATATTATTGACTGCAGGATTTAAAATTTGTAATAATTTTACAAAATTTGTAGTGATACAAATTTTATGTTCCCTAAATTGTTTTTAATGTTATCATTTTTATAAAGTAATTAGATATCTTTAAATTGAACTTCTCGAACGACTTGATGCAAGAAAATTTCAGAGGGTTCGGAAAATACAGAAATTATAGAGATTTTTCTTTTAACTATAAATTCTGGTAAAGAGTACTGAAATCAATCATAAAGGTTTGCTCACAATTCTCCTTTGAAAGAGGGAAGATTGTATTGATGTTCTGATTAAGGCTGTGAGTTCATTGTTATATTGATTGTTTTATCTGGAAATGTAATGACAAGTTATTCAAAATTTCACAAATAGTTCTACACTTCGTTGTTGTTCACGATAGTTGAGTGCCATAGTAAAATGAAAGGCTTCTTTGAAGGTTGAGCGATGAACATCAACTCTAAAATGCTAATTAGTTTCAATTTTAAGTTTAATGAACTTAAAACTCTTAAAAAGTGTGTACAACTTGTGTTTCAAACCACGTTTGTGATTTGTATTCAGTGAAGTGTTTGTATTCAAAATCCAAAGGCGAGTCATCCCTGCTTTGTTGTAGAATCAATGATAATTGAATGCCAGTCGTCATGACAATAATGAAGTGGGAATTGTGGGAGTGCCCTAAGTATCACCACATAGAACCATTCAATAGAACATATATCCAGTCATCGGATTTGACAATACATCTTACTTTCTATACTATGAATTCAAATAGCTATCGCTCTGGAATAGGTCGGAATCTTTGAAGCATTCCCAAAGTGACGGGGGTGGGAGCATAAAGCAATAAAAGTATCATAAAAAGAAACAATTATTAAAAAATGGGAAACTGAGATATTAGTGGCACTATTTATTTACCAATTATCATTTTACAAAAGTATTACTTTTTATATTAAAATGCTGAATGATAGTAAAGAATAAGAACAATAAAAAAATATCTCTTAAATCTTCATAGTTACTTTATTTAAAATACACGAAAGCTTTTATTCATAAGTGTATAATATGAAAATGGCCTTTGCACTTTCAATTCCATCATACCATTTTAATTATATTTTTTATGGCTTGAAGTTTTTAGCTCAAGAACTAAATTAATTTAAGATAGTAAAAAAATAGCACTTAAACATTTTGCAGTTAAATGAAGTAAGGTATTTAATTTACATAGTTAAAAGAATTTGAAAAAACTTTTTTCAAAACTTTAAAAGCATCTTTTTGTTATTGCACAGTTATTACAAAGCTCTCACTACACTGTCAGTACAGAAATGGAACTATTTGACCAGCTGCTATAACCAATGTAGTTCTTAATGGAGGAGAGATTTGGAGAACGAAATTAAACTAAATAAAGAACCAAGTTAACTTTGGGTCCATGATTTAATGTTTTGAGAATTCGAAGCACCTCAGAAGCTCTTTCTAATTTGATGTCACTAAGGAAAAATGCTAAAAAGAAAGCAGTGGTAAAATATTAAAATTGGTTTTCATCTGGGTAAAGCAGCTTCCAAATTGCTCGCTACAGTTTATTGAGCTTGCAAAGGTTGGTCAATGTCTAGATTTTTCTATACGTACTGTGGCTTTAAGAATGGAAGGGAGATATAGCATTGACCCATATGGATTTTCTTGAACAATTGGTTTGGACAAAAAATGTGGCCAAAGTAAAAGGGTATTCTGGACTCCAATCATTGTTTGAGTGTCAGATTAATTGCGGAAGATCTTAATATGTGCAAGAACAACGGAGATTGTCACCTAACATTTAAAGTTCTATATTGTTGTAGCTCTAACCCACTTCGCTTCAGTCATATCCCCTACCTGTATTAGGAAGAGTTACCACCTCTACGCAACCATGTACAGCCACGTTATGAGTCCACTCTGTACGCGCCTATGTGATTCCATTCTGTATGTCACGATTTGAATCCACCGTACAGACACGATCTGAAATAGAAGAATCTTCTGGAGATTGAAAGTAGAATACTCATTATGTCCCCCCCCCCCAAAACACACACAGAGAGAGAGAGAGAGGGGGAAGAGAGAGAGAGAGAGAGAGAGAGAAGAGAGAGAGAGAAAGAGAGAGAAGAGAGAAGAGAGAGAGAGAGAGAGATTTTCTTCTAACTCTGAAAGTCCCAACTTGACGTTTCCCCAACCCATTTTAAATATATGGAGATCCCCTACCTATCTCAGGAATGGGTTACTACTTTTGAACAACAAATCCACTCTTTACGCCAGGATATGAATCCACTCTGTATGCCAAGATGTGAATCCAATCTATATACTGAGATATGAAAACACTCTGTATGTCACGAAATGAATCCACTCTGTATACCACGATAGGGATCCACTATACAGCCACGATATAAAGTAAAATAATTTTTTGGAGATTGAACACAGAGACTTTAGTCTAACATTGGTAGCTGTATCTCAGCGTTGCTCCAGCTCACTTTGCTTCATTGATATCCCTGACCTGTCATCGGAAGAGTAACAACTGTATAGCCATGACATAATCTTCTTTCCCCCAAAGGCCAAGAGAAGCCTGAAAGGTCACTGTTTCAAAAATATTGCCGACATCCTACTCTCTGACACAGAGCCTCTGAAAAAACCGTGCAGCACCCAGGGTGATTTTTCTGTGTTGGAGTCATTTTATCAAAAGTACATCGACTACCAAAGAAATTATTTTGAAGAATTATAATATTTACCAATAGGATTAATAAATTCCTTTTACCAGGCCTAATTTTATGACTTTAAGTATAACGTCTAGAGATCTATCTTGAAACTAAATACAGTTTTTTAGAACTATTTAATGTAGAAACATATATAAAAAATAATACATGAGCATTTTTAAGTGAAATTAATCATGGAATGACAATATACATGTATTAAAAAGAGTTTTTACCTTAATTGTTGCAATTTTTTAATAATATTGATTTAAACACGAGCTTATATTTATTATTCACTGTTCAATTTGAACATATAGATGTTAAGTTAAAAATATTTTAAAATTTTTAATTTGATTCATTGCACATAATTTCTCTTTAAGGGAAGTTATTCTTCTTTTTAGCGTCGAATTTATCAAGAATATAGTCCATATAAAGAATTGCAATCTTCATATAATAATTCATCATAGCTTATATTTGTTTCATGCTTTTGTATAGGCATTCAAGAGAATTTTTTACCATTATTTTGCATCAAAGGGAAAGTAGAAATTATTCGAAGGAAATATTCTGATATTGTCATGCTTTTTTATATTTTTTTTAAATTTCAAGTGTAGATACTAGTTTCTTTCTTTTTCTTATTGATCCGCAACTGCAACAACGCATCATAAAGAAGAAGCACAGGAAAAGAAACAAAATGAATTTTTTATGGTGCTTAACTTCGTACACGCTACAAATTTGTGATGCCGTCCTAAGAGAAAAGTAGTGATTTGAAATTTTTATTCATCCTTCAATTCAAAAAAATAAAGAAAAGGAAACAAAAATGACAAAAAATTTTTTTGTCGCTGCACAAGATACTTTCAAGGAAATGCATTCTCAAACGAAACTGATTTTAAAAAACGTCTGAGAAAAAACAACCTTGCTGGAATAATTTATTTGTTGGCTTTCATGAAAAAATTACCTTACGAAGTAAATTTGTTATTATATTAATGATATTGTCGTATATTCCTGCTTCAATTAAACAAAATTAATTTAATACATACCTGGTTGAAAACTGCTTTAAAGAAAAGCATTACTTTTTAAATTTTGTAAATGATATCTGCTACTCAATATTTAATGTCACTTTGTATGAGTACTATAATATGCTGTTGTTGTTCTCGTGTTCCACTTTACAGCAGAAGGAGGATTGCAGTAGCTTCTGAGGGTACTTTGAACCATTGAGTAACAGAGGGCAGAAGTCTGATTTATTGCTTACACACGTCACAAACCCTTTTTACTAGGCGGACTTCATTCATGCATTTCATTTGTTCATTAAAAGATCGTAATTTAGATCTGAAACATATCATAACACCATCTTGTGCTTCCGGTGCCTGTAACACTGAGTTATCTAACCAGTTGGATGAGCACAAGATGGAATTAAGAAAAAAAAATATTACAAGAAAGAGAACGATCACCTCTGATCCTGTACCCCCGACGTGGAAGACGTTGTAACCGCGACAGCCACCATACACTGAAAGTCTTCGACTGGTGGATTCGAACTCGCAGCCCAAAGGATGCAACCAATTGTCCTACCAACCACGCTATCTCTTCCCGGGCTATAACATCTTTCCTGATATTAATTTATTTGATCAGATAATACCTTTTCAGAAAAAGTATGATCAATAAAAAAGTAGAGAGTAGAAAAGTAGAAAAATATATTAGATTTCCTAATCTGTTCTATAGTTCTTAGTTCATTTTGAAATTTGTTTTTTTTTTATTTTTTAAAGAAAGAGTTAACAAAGATTTTTTATTAATATTCTTCTAGATTAGAAAATATTTTTAGTATTTATAAAATCCTAAACAAATAATTTGCTGATGTAATCTTAAAATCACTGAAAATATGAAAAAATAATAAAAACAATGTTTCTAACATGTTTTAGTAGTTGCAATATTTTAAACGCATAGATAAGAGAGAATAACTTGAAAACTTTTTTTTATTAATGGATTATAAAAATATATAATACGTATACGAACTTAAGCACAGAATTTTCTAAAATCGCTTTAAAATCCTTTTAAGAAACAATAAAAGAATAAGTGGATTAATAGTCTCCCATCAAAATTGTTCATACTTCGTTCATACAAAAAAATCTTAATTTACTAACTTTTTCGTTACAGACGTTGCAATATAAAGGATCAATTTAGAGAAAAAGTTGGTTTCCAACAAGAATAATCGTGTCTAGGATTCATTCATGATACAAAGTAGATGTTTTAAATAATTTTCGTGATTTTATTTTACATTTTCATATATTCATGAAACAAAGATACTTATAATTTTGAGACAAACTATTTTTATGTGTTTCAAATTTTTTTGAAAAATGCAACACCTACAATATTACTACAAACTTTTTCCATGACATTCCATTTCAAAATTTTTCGAAAAATGTAAAACTTTCAATATTCTTTGAAAATATACCTAAGTTATTTCCTTTTTGTTTGAAATGTAAAATAAGTAGAGAGAGATGTTGCTTTGAAAGTTACTTCTGTATGAATATCAAACAAAAATCACCAGAGTTTTATTGCTCATTGGTTTCAAAAAGTTATATAAATTTCCGAACTTTTGTTATAAGGTCAAATATCAATTAAATTTCATGCAATATTTGGTTCTTTTCTCTATATATCAGACAAATAAATTATGAAAATATTTCATCTCATATGAGTACAAGAAAAGTTACGAATCAACTAAAATTGAAATAGTAATGTGAGATGCATGTACAATATTCTGAATAAAAGTTCCTACTCAACGCTTAACTAAATTATCTTAACACAAGAAAAAGTACATAGTGTACAGCAAATTAAAATTTAAGTAATATAAAATACAGATATATGAGAATATATATGATATATGAAAAATAAATACTATAATAAAATACTATATATAAGAAAGAAATACGATAATAAAATACGATATATGAGAATAAAAGTTTTTTTTCAAATAATGCTATATTACTTATATCGTTTTTATATTAAATGCGTTAGATGAAATAAGAGTTAAAGATAAATTTCATTTGGAAGCTGTATGAGATTCAGAAAAAATAATATTATTGAGAGAGATGAATATATATTATACTTTATGAAAATGTTCAATATATTTAGTAATAAATTATTAAATTCGATGCGAGTTCATCCTTTATTATTTCCACCGTTGCCTATAAAAATAAATAAATAACTTTTACACCGTTATAAAATTGATTTTTTATTTCAAATCATGTTCAAAACAGTTTTGTGTACTTTTGCCACGATGCAGTTGATAATATTGAATAAGTGGAAAAAAAGCTATTAAAATCTGCGTTTGAAATAATTTATTAATAAATGTGCAACATTGAATTTATACCATGTCATCTAAATAAATTAGAATACTGAAACTAACTTGTAATTTTTTAGTTAATTTAATAAAGATAAGGTAATGTTCAAAATAATCTTAGTGCAATATTATTTGTGATAAGGAAATTATTCAAATTCTCTTAAAATTATAAATATTTTAGTGCATCCATGGTATAAAAGATTTACCTGAATAATTTTTCCTACGAGAATATGAGTACGGATGAACCATAAAGCTTAAATAACTGCTTTAAAAGTCTTTCAGCGAAATTGTTGCATCTAGTTACAAATACTAATCTTTGTGATTTTATGATATATTTTAAATAGAAGTTTTCAAATGCTGCTGTGGTATTATTAATATTTCGACGATATTGTAAGCCATTCTGAACACTGATCAACGTTTTGGAAGTATCTTAACTATTAAAGCTATAAAAGATATTTTCTTTTGTATTATATTTTTATACGAAATCACTTAGAGAATCATTAACACCACGAGTATCTTCATTTCATATATATTCTTTTATCGGCACTTTACTTGGAAAAGTATATAAATCAATTCTTAAGCTGATAATCTCGTCTAAAGTCACAATTAATGACGCGAAAACCTGGTTACTTTAAACCGTTACAGAGACGCATCCATATTAACAGAGGAAGGAAAGTGACCAATCGCGTGGACAGCTCTTTTATCTTGAATGCGCAGGCTACTGTGAGGATGATGAATGACCGAGAGATTGACCCATTTTGTATTACTGCCCAAAGTAACCTTGGCGAATAATATTTTTTTATATAGAGGTTTTATTCCATTTAATCTACCCAAGAATTGCCCTCAATGTGAACAAATAGAGCAGTTTCTGCGCACGGAAAGAAAATTATTTCATCGATATTTTTGAAGATTGTGCAGCATTTTGATATTTTTTAAATATAAAGACTTAAGTTTAGCCTAAGCGAATAGGGAGCACCTAAAAGTGGTAAAAACTGTCTTTTAAAAAATGCAACATATTTAGTCTTTATGAGTTTTTAAGGTTTTTTAAGATACAGAGTACTTCTTTCTAAGTAGTACATATATGCAATTGCTCGCTGAGTCGATTTTCTTTGGTCTCTAAAAAAGTTGGATCATGAGTTATAGAAAATGAGTTATAGAGTGTGCATTTTATAGCTATATTTGGCTCTGATAACATTAGTGTAAATTTTTCAAAATGCAAATTTCTTATAATTTTAGTCATTTTTATAATTTCAGTTATTTAAATTCTTTAATTTATAATTCATTGGTATAAATTGAAATTGCTACCATATGACGTCACATGTATGTAATAAATATTGAATTAAATTAAGCCTTTAATACATAATTATTTTGAAAATTTTAAAACACTGTATTGTTTTTAAAAGATGTAGAAAGTTACGTCGTTTGAAAACCATTAACCATTATAAAATGTTTACAATCCATTGCAAAATTTCATCTTTACCAGCACGAACCAAGTTGGGATTATTAAATGCCTGTTCTATAATCAATCATGTTGATCTTCTGTGATGTGCTCCTTCAGATTAAAGGGCAGATCGTATGTACAGGTTAATTTGATTAAAAGTAAACACGCACTTGGGAATAAGGCCACATGATTAAAGGTAAATAGAGTATGTGGGTTTACAATTAGGAGCAAACAATTTTATTTAAATATCAAACTAATTACTGCTATTTTATCTTACAAGAGTCGTCTTTATTTCATCATAAACAAAGACTTTCAGACTAATTACGACATAATTTAAAAAGTTAGGCAAAATATATAACAGAACTTTTCGAGTCTTGAAATAAGATTTAGTTTTTTTAATCTAATTTAATTGCATCGGTTCATATGTAATTAAAGTTTTCCCTTTTCCATGATTTAATATTTTTATGTAGGAGTTCTTAATATGTTATTTTTAAGTATGAATTCTTCCTCTGTTATTTTTAAGTTTGAATTCTTCCTATGTTATTCTTAAGTATGAATTCTTCCTATGTTATTTTTAAGTATGAGTTCTTCATATGTTATTTTTACGAATGAATTCTTCCTATACATTTAGGAGTTCTTCATATGTTATTTTTACATATGAATTCTTCCTATACCACGTATGAGTTCTACAGATTTTTAACTTCCTTGTTTGAGAATCTTTTTTTTTCTTTTGCTTATACAATAAAAGGTAGACCTCTTATAATAACATAAGTTAGTAGCATAGAGAGTCCTTTCCATTTAGGCAGTTCTTTCTATTCATAAATAAAATATTATTACAAGCGGGAAAACACCGCGAAAGCGTGTGGAAGGAGAGCGCGATTAGTGACGGTTGACGAAGAGCTTAGCTCCAGCCGGGCTGGTTTGGCGAAAGAAATAATCTGGTAGCTGCTGGATCACTCGCGGTGTTTTCCAAAGCTTCGCGCACTTGCTTGCTCGGCTATATAAGGGACGGGTTGCCACAATCTGGCAGTTTTTCCTCTCGAAAGAAGTGTCTCGCTGAACTAGCTGATTACTTTTCTCGATTGTTATTAGTGAGCTGTGTTTACTTTTGCTGTTAATGTTGTATAATGTTGTATATTGAGCTCGCTACGATTTACTGTTTGCTGTGCTATACGATATCTGTTTTGAAGGCTGTGTTTATTGTACGCGAGGCTTGTATTTAAGCTGTTAGTGACTGTTGACTGCTGGATTGTTTTTATCTGAAATTTCCCTTTATCAAGTCATCCTGTAAATACCTGTAAATAAATTTATTTATTCTGTCATCAATCAAAGTCCATTCAAACCGAAGCCGCTACGCTAAAAACTTAACAATATATCATCTATTGTCCCTTTCTACTCTCATAATTTTGGAATGGCATAAAGCAGCGTTCACACGAGACCAAATATTGCGAGAAATGGAATATCATCCTACCCCAGGAACATCACGGGACTCCAACGGGACAATGTCTAATGGTTGTCTCAGCGGGGTGACTATTTGCCATTGTTCCAATGGGGTCACATGATCTTCCTTAATTAGGGTGAAAATATTTTGCTTACAATAGTTGGCCTTGTGTGGAGCTGCTTAAAGGTGGTGTCTAGGCACAGTAAAGCAACCATGTGAATAACAATGTTCAAGGCGCCACCTGGTGGAAACTGAGGAAATAACCATCTCGAAAATAGAGCAAGAAAGGGGAAAAGTAGGATTTACAAAGATGTAGAACATTGATTTTGTACAAAAAAATATCTAGTGGACATTAAAGCAAAGAATAAAGTTGTTAAAGCCAGCCTTTGTTTTTACGTGATTTCCTACACTGTTAAAAGACAAAACGGTAAATAAAAGACAAGTGGCGTTACTTTTCGTTAGTAAAGGGTTTAAATTAAATTTTATTGAAATTCACAACTTACATAATTTACAATATCACTTTTTGAGCAAATGTTATAAATATTGTTACAAGCGGGCTAGCGCTATGAGAGGGTGCCAAAGGATACAGCGTTGGCGATTGTTGACGAAGAACATGAAAAGTATATTTTGGTAGCCTCTAGATAGTTCACTGTGTTTTTCGAAGCTCCGAGTTGCTTCTGGGAGCTCTCTCGCTCGGCTATATAAGGGACGGGTTGAAGCAATATGGGAGTTCCTTTCGAAGGAGTAGCGATTCGTTGTACGATCTGGTTACTTTTCTCACTTGCTATTTAGGGAGCTATGTTTAAATCTGCTGTTTACGTTATATATTTGAGCTCACTGTGATTTACTGTTTGATGTGCTATACGATATCTGTTTTGCAATCTGTGTTTATTGCGCGTAAGGCTTGCATTTACGCTGTAAGTCATTGTTGATTGCTTTGATTGATTTCATCTGAAGTTTCCATTTATCAAGTCATCCTGTAAATAGCTGTAAATATCTGTAAATAAATTTGTTTGTGCTGTCCTCGAGTAAAAATATATTCAGTCTCAACCAGCTATGCTAAAAACGTAACAAGATTATATCTGGTTTTAAATTTTCCAAAACATTTCGTTTTGAGGTGTTGCTTTACATCATGTATATAGTATATCGAATTTTAATTCATCAGTGATTTAGTGCATAACAGCATCGATTTAATACAAAAAGAGACCTTGTGGGCATAATGTGAAAGCCAGAACGGTTAAAGCATTTGTTTTAAAGTGATTTCTAACACTGTAAAGAGACAAAAAGATCTGGAATAAAAAAAGCATTATCTTTCTACAGTAAAGAGTTTAAATTAAATATTAGTGAATTTCAGAACATAAATATTTTACAATATCATCTATTGCATAGATATTATAAATGTCCTGTGTGATTTTAAAATTCCCAAAAGTCCTTTCTTCTCGAGGTATTGCAGACATTTATACAAATCGAAATCAATAATTTTCAATAAAGAGGATTCAAGTGCAGTAAAGTTATCCGAAATAACAGTATCATGGAAAATTAAATCACGTGGAAAAACAAGTTCGTCTTGTGCAGTCAACCTATTCTTCTGCTTCAGCAAACAGCAAAGAAAACGCAACCATGGAAACGATCCCAGAAAACTTAACCTCTTCATTAAAATTAGAATTGGTTCCGAAAGTTAATATTTGTGCCGACAAATGATCTTGCAAATCAATGAATAGTTTCCAGAAATGGAACTGAATGTGAGAAAATATGCTTTCGGCAAAAATGAAGAGGGTGATTCTAAATAAAGACACTTTTAAAATGTAAAGGTTTATAACAACGCAGCAATTATAAGCAATTATAAAGATGTTTAAATTAGGGGAAATGATGGAGAGGGGAATTGTTGTGGAATTTTATTCTAAACAATGAGAAGTAAGATTTTTGTTGAATTTATCTTTAACAAAGAGTTGAATTAACACTTAAAATATAATATGGGACTTGCGTAAAATTTATGGAACATGTTAAGGCATAAATTTTCAATATATTTCTAAAGGATTAAGGGCTTCTTTATATTTAAGTATAATGTTTCAGTAGATAGAAAATTTTTATTGCGAAACTATTGTCACAAGCTTTGGTTTTAGTTTGATATTTCTATGTTTAACGACACATAAGGATTGCATGAACATATTTAGTTCCATCATCATCTTCATTCTTCACAAAATTATTTGAATTGCATGAATTATCATTGTTGAAAATGTAACTTTACATTAAAAAAAATTGTTGGAAAATATTGGAAGGTAAATAATGTATATTCACTCTGGAGAGATATAACTGGGTGCTTGAAATTATCGGTAATAACATTTACAAAAGACTAGATCCTAACTTCATGAAAAATTACCGATGCATTTTGGCATAAAAGTGTGAGTGCCTCTCATTAATTTGGAAAAGAAATTTGTATTAAGACTATAAAATTATCAATTATTTCAGTATACATGTTTGTTTGAATTTACTGGATGTAATGATATGAATTAAGGATTTAATGGATGTTTTCTGAATGTAATGAAATTTTCAATATCGGAACCGTGGGAAAAACTACTTTTAATTTACCATAAAGCATTGTTGATAAATCTAAATCGACTTGATTTACATAAAATCTACGTTCTGTGATTGGTATCAAGTTGAAATATTATACAGGCGAAATGTAAGATTGTTTAAATTTTGAATGGAATTTTCAATAATGTTAAGAAGACGTTGAGCAATACGTGCTCTTAATCTCTTTTCAACTTCCAGAGATATGACTTCCAAACACAAGTTCGAAAAATTTATCTTTTGTTATTCAACTAAACGTTTTGATAATATAGAATCAAATTAATGACTTCTATAAAAATAATAGCATGCATTTTTTCTATTATTGACAATTAGTGATTTTCGGTGCAATGAATATAAAGCTTGGGTACTTTTCCGTTAGCCAGTTTTCTGCGAAAAATCGCCAAATAACGTAGAATTCCGCCAAATTTCTCGCGTCCGGTTAATGGAAAAGAAACATTTTTTTTACCGAGATTGCAACGATATCAATTATCTTTAAAACATTTTCATAAAATATTTTCATTTTTGTAATTAATATGTGCAGTCAAGTTGTCAGCAATAAAGCAGATACTCCTCTTCAAATTATTAAGAAAATTAATTCGCATAATGATCTATATTTAAGTCATTTCCCTATATAATACCTAATCTAATATTTATAATTCAAAATGTCACTTTGTAAATAATCACTTGAAAAAAAAGCCATTGTTCAAATAGTTCTTGCTAAATTTATGTTAAAATCTAGAAATTCAAATGTAATTATTTTGTAGATACAACCATCGTGTCATATTCTATTACAAGCACTTTGAATCTGTTTTATTTTTTATTAATCACATAATCTGTTTAGATTATCTTTTATTGTTGTAACCAAGCAGCTATTTCTGTTAGATTCATACTCATAAATAAAAATTTTCATGACCATATTTCATAAATATTTTCATGACTATGTAAATATTACCATATTTTATGCTTTAAGGCCAGAAACAAAAAATAAAAGATATGCGCCGCAATTTGTTCTTTCAAGTACATTAGTTAAGTTTTCCTAATATAAAAATTATCTAGAAATATTTTATACTTTCTAAATTTCCTAAGCAGCTGATAAAAATATGTTTTACTCTTCCTTGCCAAAATTGAACATAGTAAAATATGGAAGTCATTACAATGTCGGAAGTTGTCGCGTCAGAAGTCAATGGACATCTATTACCCTTTGAAACTGCTAAGTAATGCTCCCAAAAAAGATATGCTCTGCAATTTATTATTCTCAATACATTAGTTCATTTTACCCAAAACAAAAATAATCTGAAAATACTTTACATAAGCTGATTTTTATAAAATGTTGACAAAAAAAATGGTAAACATTTTTACTGTCATAATGGAAAATAGTTTGCTGTTTGAAAATTGTTACATCGTTCTAATTGATTACATTACATATTTATTGAAAAAATACTGTAGTATCAAAAAAATCCTAGTGCCAAACCTCTTGAATAAAATGTTAAATCTGAACTATTAATTAAAAAATGTTCGATTCACAATATGTTGCACTCAAAAATGTGTTGTCCATGTTAATATTTCTCATTTACGTTTTACCTTTTTTAAAATCTGAATCTATCATTGTTTTAAAATACATTTATTTTAATATTTTATTACATTTACTGTATTTAATGGCTCTCATGGAAGAATTAATTTTTGACAGTTTTGTTTCAATTTAATTTAAACGGTATATCTTCTTCACCAACCTGTATACGCATTGTTCTCTCTAGAGTAGTTTAAAGCCGAACGGTTAAGATAACTCCCTAGGGTGTTAAATTGAATTGAAAAAAGATAGGCCAGCATGAATTTACCATTAATTCTTCTTTAGGAAAATCAAACAGTTATTGTTTCTTTCTCTAAAAATCAAAATAAAATGCAATTGGGAATGCAAAACTGAGAAGTAAACATTGCAGAATGTATTACAAATTATATTTGATATATCTAAGCATGAATTTAAAATTTTGTGACGAAAATAATATGTTTTTATTATCTTTTAATCCTTTTAGAAGTATAAACGTACCTTTTAATTAAAATCTTTTTAATTATTTCAGTTTATTAATTGCATTTCACTAATATTTCACAATGGATTTACATTTAAAAAACAATTTCGAATAAAAAATTGTCAGATAAACAAATATATTTATTAGGCCATTGTTTTAGAGAATAGAATATGATTTCATAAAATTAACTTTTAACAGTACCTGAAGTTTAGTTCTTTTGCCATTAAATGCTTTTGTGAGTTTAAAAAAATTGCTGGATTTTTTTAAATGTATTGTATTAAATATCACCATTTGGTTATTCATAAAATTTATTTTACTTGATGCATTGGGTAAGGCTTTTAAGTATTTTACTTTTAAAGATAAATAATGATAATAATTTTCTTACTATCTTCGTAGCTTAACCTTCTGCTGGGTATTTTAATTTAATGGTTTAAAATTCCTCCGAAAAATTCTTAATTTTTTTTATTTCCCATTTATTCAAATAATGGTCTTTTAAAGATTTGTTCAAGCCAACAGTTTAATGGTTTGTCATCCTCAAATCCATTACCCTTTTAATTGAACATTGCAGCCATAGTTTTCTCACAGTAAACTTTACACTCATTTCCATTTTATATGCATTGATGGGGAATGTTCAATTAAAGTTCCCTTAAATTTACCTTTGCTCTATTACGGAAATAACTTTTTTTGATGTCAGCATTCAGAAAGCAATTATCAAGCCCTTATTTAAATATTCACAGTGGAAGATTTAGATGTGAGATTCAATATGTAAATAGAATTCGTAATAAGAATCACATCATTTAATTAAACATCTATTACCATTCCAATTTTATTGATTATTATAAGAGTATTAGTTTTATTGAGTATTATGAGAGTATAAGTTTTGATTATTATTTGGTAGTAAAAATTGTATAAACAAGCAAAAGCTAAGTAGTACTGTTACAGTAACGGAAACAGAGTTTCGAGAATTCCATATATAAGCACCCATTAATTTTATTGGTAGATTATTTCCGTAATGAAAACCATAAATAATGTTATTAACGGCAGTACTTAAACAGCTGACACAAAGGTAAATTAAGCAGCGAAAAGAAAAAGAAAATATAGCAGCGAAACGAAAGAAAGCAAAACTATTCATTACACTTTACAAATCTTTCACTCTTCCTTTTCATTTGATGACAATTTGCGCGCTGCATTTGGTGGTTTGCATTGAAATCCCCCTACCTGGACTGATGAATCGAGGAAATCTGAGATATTACGACGATTCAAATGTGTTCAAAATTAAATGAATTAATTTCATTAAATGTAAATATTATGTAATTTAGGTATCCTCAAAGCCAAAACGCCATTATCGGAGAGCCAGAAAAGAGGAAATGATGAACTCAGTTTTTATTTAACATCAAATGGTTGTCTTAAATAACATTTAACAGAAAACCTCACATATTGGAGAAGACCAATGTATGTCGGTCTTCAAATTGTCAACAAGAAATTAGCCTCGTAGATCCACAAAATATGTAGAGCCTGTTATTGGCATCGTCATGAGGATGAAAATTTTATTTAATTTGTAGTTGGTTACTATCCACTAGCAAGATTTGGAGGATTTTAACTAATTAGAGAAAATTTGGAAAACAGAAAGCATGCAGAAAGATTGAAAGCATGCGTAAATGTAGAACAGTTGAAAGATCTCATGCAATTTCAAGATAACCCCCTTATTGTTTTCTGAACTTCCGAAAGACAGGAGTACAGGAAACAATACAGAACAAGATCGCTCACATATGGAACCAATTTCTTTCTAGTGGTATATCAAATCTTTTAATTAATTATAAAAAATATGGAAAACAGGGTGCAGAAAGCATGTAGAAAGACGTCAAAGGACTGAACGTTAATAATATATGGGCTTTCGTGACGGTTTCTGCAGTTGATATGCAATGTCTGTACTGAGTGTGATATACACACAATAGCATTTTATACTTTCAAGTAATAAAAATCTTTAATTAATAATTCCCTCTACAATGTTTTACTCTCAGACATTTTCTGTTCATAGTGAAAGAAAGTGCAACATTCAACACGCTTTATACATCATCTTTCCTTTTATCTAATGTGAAGATAACAGAAATGGATTTCTTTTAACATTTATTTTCTTTTGATCAGTCTCTGAAACTGTTGATTTTAACACATTAAAGGAGGGGATCTTGACGGAAGTATGCTAGGTAACGGGAGGGCCACCTTGCCTCATTTTTCGTCCTTGAGCGGGCGATATTTTGTGTAATTATAAAAGAATTTAGACTGAAAAAAGTTTATTTAAATTCTTAAAACAACAATAAATATTAAAAAAGAACTAAACACAAATTACAATGTAGCGCAATGTAGCTGCAAATCGTACTAATACGATTCCCGCTTTTAAGCTACTGCAGAGAGGCATCATATTACTATGACTCCCACCTTTAATGCGATAATATTCAAAAAAAAAATAAATCATTACACACTTAAAAGATATATTTGAGCTTGGAAAATTTTATAATACTTTTATTGCCAACTAACTAGAATTATTATATAATGTTTATGTTCCTAAATCCTGAATTGAATAGCAAATATTGTCAACAGACGTATATTTTGTTTCTTTTTATGATATTTTGACTTATAAAAGCATTTAGTGTCTACGATTTGCTTTACACAAATTAAATAAATTAATTAATTATCAAAACGTTTACTATTTTTTAAAAAATACATTCAATGGATCACAATAATTTGGTTGCCAACTCGGTATAATTTCTACAATGATATACTTAAAAATTTTACCTAACACATTGCAAATAAGTAATTATTATAAATTGATGTTTCCATTGGTTAGTGAAGTATGTGATGTAAAAATAAGTGCATGCTAAAAATGGAACTAAATATTTTAAATGCCAAAATGTTACTTGGAGAAAAATCTAATGAATCAAAATTCTGGTATATGAAATCAGAATCATCAATTTAATGCCTTGTAAAAAAATTTCGTACTCCAATGAGTGTCACAGTTGGTTTCTATTTTCTTCGTAGTTTGTCTCATTAATTTTATAGTTATTAAATTTATTTTATTCCTTCAATTTTAGTTTACTCTTAGTGAAATTGAAACATAAGTATAATTAGATGAGCAAGGCAATAAAGTAGTTAGTTAGTGTATACCTTAATATTTTTGGACATATTCAACATACATATTAAATAAAGCAATACTTAAGAAGATAAGCTTGAATTTGTTATCAAAATTTAATCTAATAAATGGCAAGTACTTCATTTAATTCTTCTCTAGCTAACAGAAAAATTACCCAAACTTAAGTGAAGCCCTGAAATTCTTCACCACCTGCAACTCTTCAAAAGATAGTAAGAAAAGACATGACCTGATTAGTTGAGAGTTTTCAGATTGGTTATGGTATATTGTAAGCGACATAAGGCAAATATCCAATATATATAAATTGCTACTAAGTGAACTAAATTTCTAAAGCAGTGTTTACTTTATTATCGATTTTCATTGATGAATATTTTAGTATAGTGATTCAATGTATATTAATATTTGACATGAAAATGGTTTACATTATATATTGATGCTGCTATACAGATAGAAAAATAGAGCATGAGTTGAATGATACTATCATAAATTTCAATCTTCTACTTATCACATTTTTTTCATTTAATAAGGATATTCTTTAATTGAATTCTTTTCTTATCTATTTTTCTCACTTTGTATTTATTTTAGAGTTAACAATAAGTTGTTCTTGTTCCCCAAAATATCCTAAATTGCTGCAAGTTTGGACAAAATACAGTGAAATGAATTAACTATTTCAACCTGAATTTTTAAAACATGGAATAAAAAAAATGATGGAAATTAGTTATAAGGGTCACCAAGGGAACATCCACATTTAATTTCATCTCATTTTGACCGAGGAGATACGAGGGTATAAGAACTAGGAAGTCGTGGAAAATGCCAACATCAGGTTTAAAAAGAATTGAAAATTAAGAAAAAATACCATGGATCCTAAAATTGTATTTAGGGTTCCAAAACATATCATAGTAATATCAAATTTTAATTTAAATACATAGGCAATTTGAATTATGCCTTAAATGGACTATTAGAAAACTTTCTGAGGTTATTAATAATTTACCCCAAGGGAAAGGGAAAGCTCCTTCATATAATTTCATTTAAGAAATAATTATTGTGAATGGCTTCAATAAATTATTGTGGTTACAAAAAAGTAATAATTGAAACTATTTTACAGAAATTTCAAAAAAGTATGAACTGAAATAAAAGATTTTAACCAATATGACAGTACCAAAGAATTTTGTAACAGTACCAAGCATTGTATAAAAAAAGCATTTTATTGAAAAATAAAGCATTGTCAGATAGGGAACAGAAACTTCTCTCTTGATTAAAAGAAAATTTTAGTATGTGGGTTTATAGTAAAGCATTTCCTTGAGCTTATAGAAAAGTATTTCCTCGAAAAATAATTATAGCATTCTAAATATATCAATTGTGTTAGCAAAATACTTTCCATAAACCAATATATTATAAAAATGCCTTTATAATTATATTTCATTGTAATTTGAATTACATTTCTCGGATAAATAACGAAGTCTATAAAGGCTTTTACTACGCCTAATATTAATCCGCAATGACAATTGCTTTCTGAACTCAAATGGAAATGTATTGGAAGTAAAATGTAACATATGCGAATGAAATTACATTGAATTTTTAATATGAGTAAATTTTATTCGAATCAATAAATGCATAGAAAATAGCGACTTCTTGAATGAATTGAAATAGAGAGACATTGTACTGCCAATACAGCGCAAGGGAGAACGAACAATGAATTTATGGTAATTCAACAGAGCTTCATTGGAGGTGATATTTTTTGTCTTTTAGGAGAAGTTTCTTTCTTATGAGACAAGAAAGTTCTACCATAAAAGAATCATGCGCATGAATTTAAAGAAGAACCATTCTTTCGTCTCTTGTCTCTAGATAATATTTTTCCTGTTCACATTCTTCTAACTTGTAAAGCAAGAACTACTTCAAAAATTCTCTTCGATTGCAAGAAAATATCTGTATTTATTACAAAATACTAAATTCTGAAATAAATAAAAATTAAATCCCAAGAACCTTAATATCTTCTTTTTTCAGATTTTTACCTCCGTTTATTTTATTATTTGCAAATTTTTTTCAATGGATATATGAGTTTTAGTCATAAATATTTCTTCAAAACCGTATTACATTAGGATTATTCTGAATATATGGCAATAAATTATACCTCTAATCAAAGTATCATCGAATAAAAGTCGAAATCCACCATCGAAACGTATCTAAAATTGACATATAATTCAGAAACTTATTTTGTAATCATGAAAATAAAAATTTAGAAAGTTTTTATCTCAATCCAGTAAAAAAAATGTGTTCTGATACGGACGTCAAAACACCGTCACTTACAATTTAATTGATGTCTTAAAACTAAATCTCCTGCGATTCTTTCTAAAATTATTTGTCTTTCAGAATGAAACGTCAATAGTCCGCAACGAGTGGAAGGATTCTCACGGCAGTTTAGTTTAAGTAAGAACAAAATAAATTCTTAATTCATATTTCAAAATTACGTTTTCGATTTCTGTTTGAGTAGCATCATTAATTTTTGTATGATTGCTGTTTTATAGCAGGTTTGATTTCTTATAATTTCCTTTTTCGATCATAAAAATATATTATTTTTATGTTTCGCTTGTTTGTTTCTTTTGAATCATACATCCAAGCACTGTGGAGGGTTTGCTATCATTTTTATATTTATTATTATTTCATTGTTTATTCGTAGATTATGAAAATCTCCATGTTTTTGCGCGGGCGTCACAAGTAATTTATTTACCTTAAAAAGGGATGAAAGAAAAGACGAAAGGAGAGCATATTTATATTTAGCAATAGGCATTAATTCAGGTTATTGGTTGAATTATGACGCGTAACAATTTTTCATCTTTTAGCGTATCACCCCTTTGAGAAGTATAAGCATCGGATATTACTTGCTTGGGGATAAAGAAACAAGAAGTATTTATAGATATTACAGCTGGAATTCACAATTCAGAAGGTATATGTTTTTATTTTAACAAATGTAATTTTTGATTTTGGATCAATTTTATTACATTACTATTTCCAATGTAATGTATCAAACACTGTATTCAAAAAATATCTTGAGATAATGTGATACTCATATACAATATGAATAATATAAAAATAAATAATTAATACCTTGTAATAATATGTTTTAATTTAAGAAAACTATTTTCAATCATGTAAGAGAATTTTGAAAATCGGTTGACATCCTCAAAAGTTTATGAACTTCTGAAAGTTTTTTTTAAAACTATTTTCAGATGTTCTACTTAATGGAACACTATTGAGTTAATCTTATTGATCATTTTCAATCCAGAAACAGTCTCTCATCACCCTCCCGTCTTGATTTATTCTTGATTAAAAACTGTTCCCTTAATAAAAGATTAAGGCCACCCACCCCTCTTGTTTGAAAGTTTACCTGAATTTAAAAGAATTTTTTTTGTTCATCTTCAGCAAACAGCAGTATGTCTCCATAATGATAGTTTTGATCGTTTATAATTGCCAATATTTGTGGTTTTTTCTTCAATACTAATGTTATTAATAAGGTTATAATAGATGTAATGAATAACTCGTCATTACATATGCTATAATAGCAAATAAATGTTATCATAATTTCGCCAGAATTTCAAACTCATGCTGGATTTTCAAATATAACTATGAAGACTTTTAAGTGATATAGTGATTAGGGAAATGATACAATTTTTTGACTGTTCCAATTTAGATTTTCCTACCAAACTCTATTAAAAAAATTTCAACATTGTAGTAATTGATATTCATGCAATATTTAGAAATATTTAGAATTTAAAAAGGGCTTTGGCCGGCAGTCCCATTTTTCAAAAGTTTTGAATCAATCATCTGCAGCAAAAATCCATAATATTTGTTTTGATATCACGGCCTAGGTTAACAAATCTACGTAAGTTGATATAGAAGGGCTGCTTATCTTTGAGAATTAAATTTATTCGATGGACAAAACAGTCGTGGTATTTTAAAATAAAAATAACTTTACTTCTAAAGAGGTTCACAAATCATTAAAGTCCTGTTAAATACTAGGGAAATACTAGTAGGTGTTAAAAAACGACCCCCAACAGTCGCTTATTCATACAATGTTTATGAAAAAATGGCAAGGAAAGGATTTTGAAAAAAATACTAATACTCTTCAAGTATCTTCACTGAATCCGAGAAATGCATATATGATTTCTAAAAAGGTGTTCTGAAATAAACCGATGACCTGGGATTTATTTAGCTTTTCAACGAGCAGAAACCCAATTTGGAAGTAGAAAAGAAACAATAATGGAACGAAATAAAATTCCTGTTTACTTTTAGAAGATTTGAACATTCTATCCATTTAGATTTAGAAGTCAATTCAGCCTGTCTAAAAGTGAGTCTGAGAATGAATTTCCTTAGTGACAACTGGAAAGTTTGCGAAATCGAATATTTCCTCACCATTAGCCACTGCTTGAAGTGTCTATGCTATCATCATGAGATTGTTGGTTGTAAAAATGACTGGCGATATTTCAAATGCACTAAAGGGCACAAAAGTAGCGAATCCAATCTTTGAACGTAAGTTTGCGTGAACTGGAAAAGGTGCAAGAAGAAGGGAAGACGCCTAAATAACAATAAAAAATAACGTATGTCATCTATTTTTATTTCAGCTGCTGTAAACATTTTCAATTTATGAAGACATATACTGCACCACAGAATCAATACGTTTAGTTTGTTTCCCTTCAACTACATTTGCGCATTATATATCGATTTAAATAAATCAAAAATTGCCACATTGCAGCTTTTGGTGAATACCGAAGCTGAGATTATAGATATCATGTTGGTGCCATAATCCCATTCGTGTAAGGAGACCGTTCCGGGATTTACTTCTTCTTAGAGTTTCCTTTTGTCCAAACTTTTATTTAAGTGAACTAGTTACCTTAGAGAATAATATAAATATTTCAATTTTTCGGAATCTAAAGTACGTAGATTATAATAAGGAAACTGTGGTTTAAACATTAATCGAACAACTTTTTATTTTTTTATTAAACATTTAGAAATCCCCGTGCACTATTAATTATCACACAAGGCTCAGAAAAAATATTTAAAAACAACAACAAAAACAGAGCAGCTACTGGCACATCACATTCGCTATCTCAGCCCTCTTTTTACAGGGCGCACATTCAAACATATCACAAATAGAACAAATAAAGAACAACCAAGCACGAATCGGTACAGGAACCCAGGATGTCTAGATCACGAGGAAGATGCACTACCCCTGAGCCAGAACTTCGGCCAATTTTTTTTGTTTGTCTCTTATTATTTTGAACCTTGTAAGACGAAAGTATAATCCATTAAATCAATATTTCCTCTACAATCGGACCCTAAAATACAGCAATTTTTCTCCAATGTTTCCGCAAATATGATGGTTTTGACTACGATAATGAATTACAATTGTCAAATATGGTCCAATTCCCTTCCGACTCTAGAGTTAGGAATCAACCAAGTTTGTGAATGCCCATAATCTCTTTATCATTAAAGAATACTGCGTTTCTACATTTCGTGGATAATAAAGAATGAGCAACATTTATTTAATTACAGTAGGAAGGGTTTCATTTGCAGATATCTTTTGTTAGCATTTGCATTCCCAATAGCCTCCTCCGACAACAAAGAAAATGAATTTGAACTCTTTTACAACAAATCGAAATTCTTTTTCTCAAGAAATTCTTTTATTTTCCAACATCTAGAAACTCAATACCATCTCACAGATGAGATAATTTCTATTATTCTATAATCTTATAAAATGTCCATCTCGATTAAAGAATAAAAAATGCACAGTATTCTTTTTTGGAGTTGAGAAAACTTGATGACGCTGTAAGGTGCAGATTCTGGAGATGTAAAAACATCGCCTTAAGAGACGTTTACAAGAATAAATATCCTGAATCAAGAAATAAATATAATTTAACCATTTTAGATGCAAAAATAAGTTTACAAAGAAATGTTTTGGATGCAAATTAATAAAACTAATGTATGGAAAAATTATACATTTGAGGTTTATTATATTATCATCCTGTTTAAAAGAAAAAAAATAGGGCTGCTTTAGATGGACTTCGACACGGTCAGATGACTTTAAACCTTTGGAACTTCACAGAAATTTTAGAAAGAATTTGATCTCTATGGAATAGCTCTTACATATGGAACAACTACTAATTCTTTTGAAGAGAAAATTATCGAAGTCCTCTCTTATTCTTTTCCTGATGTTACAGAGGATGATGATGATGATTATCACAACTAAATACTGCACAACACTATTTACAACAGCAAAATGGCAAATCATTTACTTTTTATCATTTGCCTTTTACCATCTACCTTTCCAGGAAACTGAGTCTATTAGAAGTAAATTAAAATTAAAGAAGTCTCCTGGTCATATTCTGTACCTAATGAAGAAAAGTCGAAAGAAGTTGCAACACATGTACTGGGTATTTTCTCAATGTTTTCAATTTATGCTTCTTACTGCATAAATTTTTTCCTCAATTCTATAAAATTTTTTCCCTAAATTCTATAAAAACGCTAGAGTTGTTCTGATTGCCACAAATTACAATGGCTGTATCCCTTATTTAGTTAACCCAAGGTTATCAGCTTATTGTCAACCTTTATATAAATGCCATCAGCTTATTTTCAGAGCGGGTTTTTATGAAAAAAAAATTAATGTGTTGATTCCCTCCTGTAGTTTATCTTAATTTGTAGCTGTCATGTAATTTGTTGAAAATAGCGCTCCTACTTTTTGTTAAAATATCATAGATAGTTTAAGTGTGTAAAGGTACATAATTAAAATTACTTTCGCCAGAATGCTTTGCCCTACTTTTTAAAATAAGACTACGAAGCCGAAAATAAATAAATAATAATAATTCATATTTTTCAATTGCATCCTATTTCAAATTCATAAAAACAATGATAAAAACAAACTCGGCTCTAAAAATATTTCAATCCTAAAATTTATATAAACTTACACTTTCTTAAATATTTTAAGGAATAAATAATAGATATTAAATAAATATTAATATTAAATAATTTAACGCTGTTTATATTGTAAAATCTTTTATTTTTTAATATTAAGAAAAAATTATTAACTGGTATGCATTAGCAAATTATTACCAGAATATAATATCTATTCTTTACTATAAATGGATTTTGTACTGAAGAAATTCATTGAATTATTTTACCCTTCAAGCAGTGAAAGCATATGGCTTTATCGTAGCAAATGAATCCCTTAGTTTAATAGCATAATAAATTAATCACTCCAATAAATAATAAAAGTATTTTATTGTTATTTATTACAGGACAGAAAGAATACCTATTTGAACTCCTGTATTTCAGTCCAACAAAAATTACTTTGACCGGCAATTTAAAATTTATACACATTCATTGCCTCATTTAATGTTCATATTACAATCCATCAGGAAAGCCACCCTAAAATATTTAATATTTGAAGTGTGCCTTAAATCCATATTAATTGCGCTTTTAAAAGTTTAAATATGAGTAACGAAAGTCAAATAACGGTTATCTCCCTTAAGTCAACAAACCAGTTATCTAGGAATTTAAAACTGAAGAGTAAACGTAAAGGTATCTTTTCTGCAGTAAGTATTCAGTATCTTACTTCCTAATGGATTCCAACATCCTATTTCATTTCCAGGGAATAAATGTAAATATTTTTAATCTCATCTAAGAGGTATTGAGATAGGACGAGAAATATTTTTTTCAACTCAGAAAATTCATCACATTGCAATTATTAATGATAAGTTTCAGTTCAAATTTTCCATTAAATATTAGTGTAAACTCCAAATAAGGGCTGTCATTAAGAATAAGTGAAAAAATAAAGATGATTGAATTTTATGTCTTTTTTAAAATTGTGGACTTTTAAAATTAAAAGTAAGTATCAAATATTAAGAAATGTTAATAATTGAAATCGAAACAATAGGAGAGAAAGCTATAAATACCATTTGTTATATCCCGGAAATTAAGTATATTAATTATTATCTTTAAAAAAGTACTTTCAAAAATAAAATTTCCTTAATTGCTAGTTAAATTTTTCGAATAATAAATTCGAATATTTCAAAATAAAAATAAGTAAGAGTTATGGGGTGCAATTTGGAACCATGGCTATAGTATTCTCCGCAGAAATCATTGTAAATCTGGAAGCATGTGCCTTCTTCAAGGCACTGAGAAGGAAGGCTTCTAGATTTTTACAAAGTTAAATTATAACGATTGGTTTTTTATTTCTAATAATGCAAAAAAAAAAAAAAAAATTGTGGAAAAAAATTTCTATGAAACCTTATTTATTTGGTAGTTTGACTATTTTGTAGGTAAATTGCAAAATTGTATATGTAGATATAATCGATTACTAGTAAGATTAATTTTGGTTTTTAGATTTTCTTCTGCAGGCGTCCTGGTGTAGGGGTAGAGCGTCTTCCCCATGATCTGAGTGTTTATGTTTCGAATCCCGGTTAGACATGGTGGTTTCATTGTGGTCTATCTGTAAGGTAGATAAGAGGATTTGCAAGCGAATGTGAAGAGATAGTATCAGAAGTCGGACTCTTGGCCCTAGTTAGCACGACTACAAAACAAGAAACCCTGATTAGGTTTAAACTTGTCTCTTGCAGGTGCTATAAGAAACCACAACGACGACAAACTTTCTTTTAAAAAAAAGATAGTTTTTAGCAATTACTCCTGCCATTGTTTATCGTAGGGTTAACAGTTTCATGTGTTTTGTTTAGTAATAAAAATTTTCATATTCCATGTATTTGAAATAATATTTTGTATGATAGAAAGTAGTATTAAATCTAGGAATTCGTTAATTTTCAACCCACAATATTGTTCATTATTTTTTGGCAAATTGACGTACCACATTTTCAAAAAAATATTTCACACGACTTGCATAAAAGATACCTTTGGCGAATGAAGAAGATTGGTTACAAATAACGACTGAATGCCGCTTGATTTTAAGTACAGCACGAATACACACACATTAGTGCGCACGCATTCACACAAGAAAACTGACGTTGATAATGGGAAAAAAATATCATTCTTATTGAGAAATCTTAGAATAATTTGATTATTTTGAATGATTTTGATTTCTTTCAATAAAACCTGAGAAGGCTGTCTTTTGTTCAAAATATCTTAATAGAATATTATAAATATGCTAGAAAGACTCGTTAGTTTTAAATCTGAAGGACTTATGAGGTTTCAGTAGAAATAATTTCTCCATCTTCAAGAAACAATCTAAAAATATTCCAACACAGTTTGTAATTTCATGCCAAATGCGAGTTTTAAGGTAAATATATCCACCATTGAAGTGAATGTGAATTGATGGAACAATACTTTTACATAAAGCAAAAGTGGTAAAGTAGAGCCAACTATATCACTTTACATACATTAATGCAGGCATCTAAAATGCATATGCTGATGGTTAAATTTATTGAATTGCATATTTTTGCGAATAAATTCAACCACATCACCGATGTCATAGAATACAAATGATTTTATTGATTTTAACAAATTTTCGTTCAATCGTTTAAATTAGCGTACGGATACTTAAGAAAAAAAACCCTGACTACAAGATATTGCATTGAATTTCATGTTCGTTTTATTATATCACAATTGAATTTTTTCTCAAACTTTTTTATGTAATGCAATAAATTTAACCATAAGCATATGCATTTTATGTGTTTCTATTAATGCACGTAAAAGTAAATCTGAACTCTTTTTTTGAATATGTCGATATTTAAATAGAAAATTAAGAAATGATGTTAAATAATTATCATTTTTATAATGACATTTTTTTAAAAAAAATGAGGGTACTAAATGTAAATATCCGTGTATTTTATTCTCTGATAAAAAGTTAAAATATATTTTAAGAAAATGAAAGAAAATTACCAATTTTTTCAATTTTGCTAACTGAGAACTAAACGGCAAAGTCAAGAATTAATCACTGATTAGGATTTTTTTTAGAAAAGACTTGTTTTCAAATTTAGTATTTCCCTCAAACTGGTTTTAATCAGTTATAAAGTTTTTGTCAAAAAAGGAATAGGGGAAATATTTTAATATATATATAATAACCAAAAACGATATCAATAGAAAATTAAAAATATGGAAACAAATTATTAAAGATTATATATACATATTTCTTGCGCAAAATAACGAAAACCCCCCCAAAAATTTCAAATAATATTGATATTATTTTCAGTAATTTTTATGTTTCTATTTGAAACAGAAGAAAGTTTCTATTAAAAAGTAGTTTTTAGGAAAGTTTTAGTGAACTTTAGAAAATATGATTATAAAAAACATAAAATATCCACTGAACGGTGGCTTGATTTTATAATGGACACAATATTGCCACACGATCTCACTTGAACACAATCTTGGATGTAAATGTGGAATTCACAATATTTTATACATAAGTCTGAATATTGAATCCTATATATAAATTTCAGTATTATTCCAGTTTACAAGTTGATATATTCCAAAGACGGTAGGTACAAAAACATTTAGTTCTATCAACAAGATATAAGACTACCGGAAATAAGTGAGAAGAAAAATGGAGCCCAAATAAATATCTTTTATGAGCATATGATATTTAAAATACATTTTATAAGAGCCGTTACATGCAAAGTAGATAGACAAAAACATAAAGAATTGAAATAGAGGACAAAGCCGTTCTTTATTAACCTAACGGCAACGATTTATTTATACTAATGTTGTGATATTCATCGCGTGTGGTAATTTGATGCCTGAGAAATTCCATTTTCTAAGGCCAAAGAATCCATTTTAGGATAAATTAACACTTTTCAACAATGATTTATTGGAAATCCCTCAGAACTGTATCACGGATTTTTACAGCGTTTTGAAGCTCTCTAGCCAAATGCGAATTTTTGAATTATTAAAGAGTTTGATGTCGAAAATTGAATGAATTTGTTCATATTAAAATAATACTAATATCTCTTGAAACATTTTTGATAAATTCACCTTGTTCATGTATCAAAAGATTGAAATTTAACTCCTTATAACACTCTTTTAAAAATGAAATTCTCGATAAGTGGGAATTATAAAATTCAGGTCAAAACAAAGATAAGTAAATGACACTTTCAAATATGATAGAAAAGTATCCATAAAACATTATTAAAAGTTTACACGATTATAGATTTTAATCTGGATTGTATTTTATCTACAATGCAAAAAAGTATTTTTTAAAATACCAATTGAATTTTTTTAAACACCATTTGGAAGAAACAAAGGAAATGTTTTGGGACGTATCTCGTAAATTTAAAGCATAGTCTAACGATGAGGACGATATCTGAACTAGTATTAGTCTTTCAAACATCTGCACCTCATCAGAGAACTTGTAGCCCCAATGGGTGTGACTTATTTCAGACTGACTTTCTTGAAATTTCATTGCGGTATCTGGTTTCGAACTTACTACCATACATTATCATCAGAACATAATTTTTAATTGTTATGAAGAAATGTTAAAAGAACAAAAATGATTGAAGATTCAATGTATCTGATGCTTCATAAAACCAATCAATCGCAACAAAATAAATCTTATAGGAAATGCAATTATTTTGGGTTTTTTTGTAATATGATGTAATATTAAATGATATAAAAATTAAAACATTAATATCTGAAGTTAAGGAATTTTTATCATCTTCGGTCATTTTACAATTTCGATGGGTTATATTTTAGATTTAATAAAATTTTAAATTTCATTGCATGATACTTAGAAAAATTGAAGTATCTTTTTTTTATTACTTTTAAAGAAATATAAGATTTTAAAATCAATTTATAATTTATAAAATGAGACATTCATACTCACACAATTGTGCACGTGTATGAACAGTCGATGATTTTGAAGTGAAATGTAGTCAGATGTTACGATCACATGAAAAATTACAAAAATGTTTTTTTCTTGTACTTTAAAGAGTCTTTAAAATTTTACCCATTGTTTTCTTTCTTTGTGTCATTGTGCTTTTACTATTTTTCTTAATCTTAGTCTATTATTTAAAAATTTTATTCCGAAATTATTGTTCAAAATTCTTTCTTAATATCTTAGTCATATCGTTCCTATGTTACAGACTTTAATGGTTATACAAATATTTTGAAACATAAATGTAAGAACAAAAAATATAATTCAAATTTTATATATACCGATTTATTTAAATCCAAAATTAAGTATCTTTTGTTCGAAAAATTTATAACTTCTTTATTTTCATATGAAGGGTAATGCACAAACTAATCTCACAGATCATATATTGTTATTTATTTTGTTTCAGTATGACCATAAAATAGTCATTTAATTGAAATATGTATAAGTTTCATGTAACCTAAAATATTTCTTTTTATATAAATGTATTAAAGAAACAGTAAAACATAATCGACCACGGAAGTTTTACTTTCAAAGTAGATTCCAAGGTAGCTTAGTATAACGGTTTATTCATATATATATGTTCAAAATGTTTGTTCCTTATCTCAATTGAATTTTACATAGAGTGTGTAGTTTATAAATATACAATTCACATCACTGCTTTCATTATTTACTAAAGAGCAATTTTCTTAAATTTTTAATTAATTTCTGCATTTCTATTTACTTTCAATTTATAATCCACTGTTATAATATTTCTTGAAAGGTGATTCCAGGGGATGCTACATGTGTGTAACGTATATTTAATTAATCTAAGCCATTAACTGATAATTATTTTGAAAATATTAAAATAGTGTATCTTCTCTAAATTATGACGAAAAATAAATAATTTGAAGTTAATTATCCATCATAAAAGGTTTTGCAATCCGTCTCAAAATTTCATCTTTATCGGCACAAACCAAGTTTTGTTTATTAAATGTCTGTACCATAATCAATTATGTTGATCTTCTATGATGTGTTCCTTAATATTAAAGGGCATATCGTATATTATGTACACGATAATTTGATTAAAAGTAAACATGCACACGAGAATTATTTCACTAGATTAAAGGTAAATGCAGTATGAGGGTTTACATTTATGAATAAACCATTTTTATTTAAACATCAAACTAATTATCGGTGTTTTGTGGTATAAGCAGTATTTTTACTTCATGGTAAGCAAAAGTTTCGCAGATGAATTACAACATAGTTTAAAACGTTTCTCAATATCTGTACGAGAAAGTTTAACATCTTCAAGTAATATTTAATTTAATTTAATTACGTTTGTTCAAACATAATTAAAATTTTTCTTTTTCACATATTTTAATATTTTTGCGTGTGAGCCCCATCAAGAACTTCCCAGTTATTAAACAGGGAAGTAGACCCTAAGCTTATTTAGTAGACAGTAGAATATTTATAAAAATATAAGCTAGTAGTATAGGGATCTCGTAGAATTGAGATAGCACTTTCTGTTCACAATTACATCATACCCACAAAAGTCTTTTGCCCACTCTTAATTCTGTAACGGCTGATGCTACATTCATAAAGTGGTATTTATGCGATGACAAATATTGCGATCAAAGGAAGGCGTGAAATTCTGCTGTTCTCAATATTTGATGAACGCTGAATAAAAGTGGCTTTTAGGCAGAATCAGGTACCCTAGTAGCACATAAATATTACACAATATTGTATGACATTGACCATATTTGCAATATTGTTTTATATCGTGAAATATTGTTTGGTATTATATAATATCTCACAATATTGTACAATATTTTGCAACAGGCTTTGCTACCTGGGCAGCCACGTTACGGAATGACACAGCCTGTAGTGCCATCTGATAGCAAACTTTGAATGTAGCATTCTTATCACGAAAATAGAACGGGATATGATAAAAATCAAAATACATGGAATTAGAAAATTAAGGAAAATGCCTTTTGTGGGAATTAAAGTGGAGAGCATTTATTTTTACGTGATTTCCTGAAGTGTGAAGTGATTAAACGATATGAGAAAGAAACGCTTAACCGTTCTATAGTAAAAAGTTTAAATTAAGTTTTACTAAAATTCATAGAATACATATTTTAAAATTTAACATACTACATACATACTTGTTATAAATATCATATCTAAATTTAAAAAAATTCTAAATTAAATTTTAAAAATCTGGATTTAAATTTCTGGAAAAAACATAAACCTTTTCATTAAGAAATTTTAGAAATATTGATTCTATAAATCAAATCCAAATCAAAAGTTTTCAAAGAAAAAAGAGATTTCTAGCTCAGCAAAGTTTTGCGAAATAACAGCATCATTGAAGATTCATTCACCTGGAAAAATAAACTTGTCTTGTGCAATAAGCTTATTTTGCTGCCTCAGCAAACAGCAAAGAAAACGCAACGATTGAAGTGATCCCAGAAAGTTAAACATCTTCATTAAAATTAGAATTGCTTCCAAAAATTAATATTTGTGGTGGCAAAAATTCTTACCGATCAATGAAGAGTTTCCAGAAATGGAACCTGAATATGAAAAAATATGCTTTTGGCAAAAATGAAGAGGGTGATTCTAAATAAAGAAAGTTTTAAAATGCAAAGCTTTATAATAGCGCAGAAAATAAATTTTAAATTAACAAAAATGATGTGAATTGTTGTGGGATTTCATCTCAAAAAATGATAAATAAATTCTTTGTTGAATGCTTCTTGAAGAAAGAGTTGTATTAATATATGGGGGGGGTTGAGATATTTTATTAAATATCTTATAGCATAAGATTTCTAAATATATTAAATGATTTATGTTTCAAAAGTTTCTTGAAATTTCTATATAATATGTTATTTGATGGAAAACTTTTATTGCAAACCTTTTCTACAAAATTCGTTTTTCTTCTTGACATCCTTATATTTTAATGATTTACGATGATTACATGGGCGTATTGATTCCATTTAGCATAAACTCCATTGTTCATCATCTTTATTCTTTACAAAATTAGTTGAATTACATAAACTATCACTGTATAAAATATGACTTCCCATTTTTAACAATAGATTAGCTAAAACGAAAAGACAGTTTATATTCAAGATGGGAAGGTATAACTGGTTACTTGACATTTTTATTTTGCAAAATAATACAAGCTTTTGTTTCTGGAAAAATCACCAATATTTTATGGCATAAAAGTATTTACTCCTTTCGTTATTTCAGTTTCATAATTTGGATTAGAACATTTAGATGTTCAATTACCTCAATGATAATGATCAAATTTTCTGCATGTAATGATATGAAGGAATTAAGTAAAAGATATAATGTATATATTTTGGATATAACGTATTCATTCTTTTAATGTTTTTCGGTTCCAATATGAAGATTTCAATATTGGAACCGAATATAGTATTTTTAATTTACCATAAAGACTTATAAGAAGCTAGTTTTGATTAATTTAAGATCTTCACTCTATATGTAATGCCATCAAGCCTTGAATAGGTGAAATATAAGATTGTTTAATATTTGCTGGAAATTTCTTTTGATAAAAAATAGACGTTTAATTATTTGAGGTCCATCTTTATTTCACATTTCGGCTATATGACTTCCAAACACAATTCCAGAAAATTTATATTTTATTATCAAACTAAAGTTTTGGGATATATCTAATCAACTTCTATGTTTGAATAGAGCTTTCTTAAAATACTAGCAAGCAATTTTTTGTAAATAACATTTGCTGATTTTTTTTGTTGTTATTCATATTTTTCTTTGCTATCCAGATTACTGTGATATAAAGAGAGTTTTATTAAATGTTTATAATGTATTTCGCTACTTCTTTCTGTGGGAATGAAGTAAAATTGTCAGTAATTAATTGCGTAGTTTGAATTTTTAAGAAAATTAATTGCGCAATGAATTATTGTTTAAATTACTTTCCTGGAAAATATCTAATCGGATATTTCGAATTCTCAGAATTTCACTGTAAATAATCAGTCTTAAAATTGCTGTTAGTCAAATAGTTTAAACTAATTTTTATGATAAAATCTGGATATTTAAATTTAATTAATTTATGCATATGCCCATCTTGTCAGATTCTATTATAAACACTTGGAATATATTTTATTTCTTATTACTTTATCAAACATATATTTTACTTAGATTACCTTTCTTGCAAGTGAACAAGGAAACTACAAATCTAAATAAGCATCAATTTCGATTAGTTTCATAAAATAATAAAATTAATATAAATATTTTCCTCCAAAGATTTTACCAATGGACATTCTTTATAATTTAAAAGTGCAACAGTGTTGAGAGTTTAAGTAACTTCTCCAAAAAAATATAAGCATGCCATTTATTGTTTTCAATACATTACTTCATTTTGTCCCAAAACAAAAATTATCTAAAAATATTCTACTCATACGAATTTTCATAAGCTGTTGATAAAAATATGTTAAATATTTTTAATGCTATAATAGAAACGTCTCATTCATCTAACTGAAATAATTGAAAATTCATTGAAAAAATACTGTATTATCATATCTTTTATGGTGAAAAATCTCAAGAAAAAAATGTTTAATATTTACCAAATTAATTCAAATATATATGAATTACAGTAAATCGTACGCAAAAGTATGATAGTTAAAAGTTAATGTTTCTCTTTAATGTTTTGAAACTTCATTGCTAATTTGAATAAATGATATCATATTTTATTTTATCTAATTTATACTTTTATAATATTTACGGTTTTTAATGTTTTTTTACTCAGATTTATTTTAACTTGCTGTGAACTGTTTATTTTAAATTCCAACCTGTATATATATCAATTATCTGCTTAGCATAATTTAAAGCAAAAGGGTTAGTAAGGCTCTCTAGAGAGTTTAATTGAATTAAAAATAGCTATGCCAGCGGGAATAAAACTTTAGAAATATCAGAACAGGTATTATTTCTTTCCTAATAAAATCGACATATAAATTCATTTGGGAGCACAAGACTAAAAAGTAAACATTGAAGAATGTTTTAATAAATTGTAGTTTTTATACCCACGCTTATTTTTAAAATTTTGTAACAAAATTAATATTTTGTTATAAGTTATCAAAAAGAGATACACTATTCATAATTAGAGATACACAATTTTAATTAGTTACATTTTATTATTTATATTATTTTATGGTTTTTCACTAGAAATTCACAAAGGATTTCCTTTTAAAATATAATTTGTAATAGAAATTTGTCAGATGAGCAAATACATTTACTTACAGGTCATTGTTTTCTAAAACACAAAACGATTAGATAAAATTACTTGTTAACAATAATTTAAGTTTAATTCCATTCCACTGAAAGGATTAAAAACTATTTAATTGTTTAAACGTATTATTTTGAATATTGAAACAATTAGGGAGTTGTTTATTATTCAAAACATTTATTTTGATTAATGTAACGGCTACGGTTATACGTTTTCTATTTTTAAAGATATATCATTATAATTTTCCCATGATCGTAGTAATATGACCTTTTGTAGGGTATTTTAATTGAATGGTTTAAAAATAATACATTATTAACTAATTTTTTTATTTCCCATTTACTCAAGAAATGATTTTTTCAAACATTTGTTTAAGATAATAGTTTAATGGTTTGAAATATTTTATACTGTTCCATTTAAAGCAATATCGCTGAGATAATTTTCTTACAGTAAACTTCACAATCATTTCTATTTTATCTCCCTTAATGAGGAATATTCAACTAAAGGTTCCTGTTAATTATCCTTTGCTTTATTATGGCAAAAAGTGTTTTTGATATTTAAATTCAGAATTTAATTATTAAACCCTCATTTGAATATTCAAAATGAGAGATTTAGTATGTAATTAGAATTATTAAAAAGAATCGCAATCTTTAATTAAATATAAAATACCATTCATATTCCATTAAGTTACGATTACTATAAAATAGGAAATATTGAAATTATTCTCGCAAACACATACTCAAATTAGTTTTTTGTCTCCTTAAAATCAAAATCAATTTGACGGTATTTAGCATGATTATTTGGTAGACAAATTCATAATATTTAATTTGAATATATGATATATATTTACAAGCTGGATTTTAAAAATTTTCTTTCATGGTAACTTTGTAATTTATCAAGGTTATATTTTAAATTTTCAGAATCAAATATGGTTTCAAATTAACTCTATTGTGTGAGGTATGGAAACTGAATTTATAAGCTTCCCGACGATTGTTTTCAATATTTAAAGAATTCTGACAGTTGGAAAAATAAAGATAATAAAGGAAAATCTTTCATAAAATAATACATCTCGCTATAGATACATATCCATCTTTACTAAACTTTATATATATGAACAGAAAAAATCATTAAAGGAAATACATAATTGAAAAAGAAAAAAAACACATATTAATAACAAGGATATTGCTCATCAAGAAGCGTAATATATCTTTGTAAAACTAACAATACATTTTCAACATATAAAATTAGAATTAATATCAAATAAGGTCATTACACTTCAAAAAGTAGACATCGAAAAAAATATATACGTTTAATTTAAATAATATACGTTAATTAATATATAATATATATATGAAATTATAAATGCATATTAACATATCTGAGGAAACTACTAGTGAACAAGGAGAAAAAAAATCGATAATATTTCACCGCTTGCGTATATGAAGTGAAAGGAGAAAAAAAGTTTTTCATCTAACGAAATTCAAAAGGAAATAACTTGGAACATAATGAATTTTTCTTGTCTTTATGGAATATCAGCTGAAAACAAACAAAGACGAAAGAACAGAAAATTATTAAGACAAAAATTAATTTAGAGATAATTTTGAATAAATTCTTCCTCTCTTTCTACACGCATTTTAGAGCAAGCATACATTTACACATTCCAAAATTATATAAAAAACATCAGATAATTCAAATAACCATGGTTATGTAAATATAATTTCAAAAAATATCAAATTTTACCTTGCAGTCTTTTTATTGGAACATTATCTTCCTTGTCAAACCTATAAACAATGTTAATAACTGATGCACGAAAACCACAGGCACTATGAAAATTAAAAAGCATATCGCGAAAAACAAACAATGACATAGGAACTATATTTTATTTTTTATTTATTTACAATAAGGAAGAAAGAAACAAGTTAGCATGTTTCACAAAACTTCCACGTGACTTTCTTCACATTCTTCACAATTTCATGATTGGAAATTTCTTTGAGTGGATCCATATAAACATAAGAGGATGGAATCTCAGTTTATTTAACACCAAAATGTTATGTTAAATAACATTTAAAAGAGTAACTCGCACGTCGGAGAACAGCATTTTGTATCGATATTATGTCAGATAAAGCATTTCACAGCCCACATCGTCAATATCATTTTATTTCATTAAATTATGTGGTCAGCAATTCTTTCAAAAAATAATAGTCAAGGTTGAATATGCTTGTTACCCTGCATCATATTTATTTCTTCTGTAATAGAAGTAAAAAAAAATGATATGGATATTATTGACTTCCCAGTGTATGGAGTTTTTTGAATGGATATTTCTAATTCTCAACGAGAAATAAATCACTGCAGATCTATAGAATGCACAAAGTCTAGGATTATTATTGTCATAAAGCACGAAAAATTATTTTTAGCCATCGTTGGTTATTATATTTTTGCAACATCTGGATATGTTGGAACCGGAGAATCATGAATCGCAGAAAATAGTAGTAAGTCATGTCGCTGATAGTAGTAGAAAGTCATTATAGTAGTAGGTCATTTCAATTATCATAGTAGTAGGTCATATCAATGATCATAGTAGTAGGTCATTTCAATTATCATAGTAGTAGGTCATATCAATGATCATAGTAGTAAGTCATATCATAGTAGTAGGTCATATCAATGATTGTAGTAGTTAAATCATATCATAGAAGTAAGTCATATCAATGATCATAGTAGTAAGTCCTATCATAGTAGTAGGCCATATCAATGATTATAGTAGTAAGTCATATCACTGACTCTTCGATTCCCCACACATTCGTAAATAAAAGGCCCTAAGGCATATTCGTAGATAAAACTGAAAGATCGGATTGTCACAACAGCAACATTGGCGGGAACTGTGAGTGAGTCTGTCGTAACTAGTTTGCGTATAATTTGGTGTGATTTCAATTGCTGCAAAGTTTTAGAAAAATGATTAAAGCATTTGACTTTTACTACACACTTCGCTCAAGCAGTGCATGAGGTGTTCCGAAGAGAAAGGAGGGAAAGTGGCTTTTTTAGGATCGTAATGCATCATAACCAGAATGTGAGCCACGCACCAATTACGTCACACAAAGCCTCGACGGAGCCTATAGTTTACAGATATCTGATAAGATTTACAACAGATATATACAATTTATGATAGGTATATATGATTTATGATAGGCATTCACCATAAGACCTAATGGCCATGTCCGGTCACAATACAAACCTTCCTAAAGGAAGTACGTCCCGTCATTGATGAGAGGAGCAGTTCAGTTCGTTTATAGGTATATAGTAAAGTAATATAAGTAAAATATTTATTCTATTTGGATTGCTACATAACTGATTAAATTTTTAAACAATATTTACTCTTTTATTGAATGTCTGTGATGAATAGTTTAGTATATCGATAGAATGTATATAATATTTATCAAGCACGTGTTTATTTTATATAATAAGTTAGGATTATTAATAAGCGTTTATCACTTTATATATAAATACTTATTAAACATAAATTGCTGTTATACTAATAGAAAGATAATACAAAAGTCAAATGATGCGATTTTAAATTTTGGTTCCAAGAATAACCATTTTTATCTTAATATGAAATTTATTTAATACTTCTTTTTCTCATATATTTTTTTCATAAATTTTGTAGGACATTTTTTTATTTTATCAGTAAAATTAAAACCATTTCCAGTTCAAAAATATTATATATTGTAAAAGGTTTGAACAAGTTATTTAAATGCTTAGTCAATTTAAATGATACTTTGGATAGCTTATTTGAAAACAATTTGAGGTTATTAATAATCTCCCAGGGAAAATGAAATCATTTTAATATAAATGTAAGAAAAATTTAGAAAATTCAAATTATTTTACGAAAACTTCTAATAATGAAATGAATATGAACCAAAAATGAAGCATTCTCAAATGAAGCATTGGCAGCAACTTCTCCCCAGATTAAAAATAAGAAAATTTGAAGCATGATGAGTAATGCATATCATTAATGTTTTAGGCCTGTAAAAAATTATGTTCCCGAAAATTTATGCTGACATTTTAAATATTTTAATTGTAGTATAAAAATACGTACCATAATTCAATGTATTATCAAAAGGCTTATTATAATTTTATTTCCTTGTAACTTGAATTGGATTTCATGGAAAAGTACCCAAGTCTGAAAGTTTTTTTTCCAAAGTCTATAAAGTCTATAAAAGTCTATAAAGCCATTACTATCCCAGTTCACATCTAATGTTAAACACAACGGAAATGGTTTTCTAAACAGGAATGGAAATGCATAAAAAGTAAACTGTAATTTATGTGAATAAAAGTACATTGAATTTTCAATAGAAGTAAATTTTATTCCAATCAATAAATGTATAGAGAATTTTAACTTCTTGAAGGAAATGACATAGAGAGGCATTGCATCACCAATACACCACAAAAGAGAACAATGAATTTATGGTAATTCAACGGAACTCCGTCGGAGGTGATATCTTTTGTCTGCTAGGAGTAGATTCCTTTTTTTATGAGACAAGAAAATTTTACCATCAAAGAATAATGCGCCTGAATTCGAAGAAGAACCCATCTTTCTTCTCTTGTCTGTACAATGTTCCTTTCTTGTCCATTGTCATCTAGCTTGCAAAGCAGGAATTACCTCACAAATTCTCTTCGATTGCGAAAAAGATCCGCGTTTAATACAAAATATTAAATTCTGAAGCAACTTGAAATTAAATTCAAAGTTTTTAAATCTCTCCTATTTTAAATTTTATTATCGTCTAAATTATTTTTTTTTCTATTTTTGTTTCAATGAATGCAGGAGTTATAATTATAAATTATTCTTTGAAACCGAATTATATTCGGATTATTCTGAATATATAGAAATAAAGTATAAAGTATAAAGTATAATAAAGTATAAAGTAAAATAAGTATAACCTTGAATAAAAGTATTGAAATATTTATACAGAAAAAGGCAAATAAAAATTGACGCATAATTCAAAAACCTATTTTGTATTCAAGGAAGCGACAATCGCAATTTCTTTTATCTCAATCCAATATAAATTCAATGCTTTCTGATTCAAACCTCTTATATAGAAATCTTGCCACCAAAAAACCATCACTTGCAATTAACGTCAATCAATTCAGTTGATAGCCTCAAAATAAATCTCCATCAAATTTTTGTAAAATTATTTTTTTTACGGGAAGAAATGTCAAGAGTCCTTAACAAGTGAAGAAACTCCCTCTTCACCGCGTTTTAAACATAGTTTAGTATCTCCAAGAACAATATACATTTTTACTTCAAGGATCAAACTCATGTTTTTGATTGCCTTTTCGATTCATCTTTATTTTTTTGTGTGTGAATGGTGGTTTATATTGTCTAATGAAATTTCTTATGTCTTCCTTTTTCTAGATCATAAATATATCCCCTATTTTATTTGTTTCGTTTTTCTTTTAAAATGAGTTTCCAAACAATGAAGATAATATGCTCTTGTTTTTCGAATTTCTGATTATTTTATTATTTATTCTCTAATTCTAAAACAAGCATTGTTTTTGCACTGGTGCCAGGTTTAATTTTTCAAAAAATAGTTCAGAAGAAAGATGAAAGGATTTAATCCTTATACTGAGAAATATGGATGAGCTCTGAGTATTGGTAAAATTAGGCAGCACAATAACAGTCTATCTTTCTATGTTTCATCTATTTGAGAAGTATAAGCTCCGAATAGTGCTAATCTTGGAATCCAGAAGCCAGTAATATTTTTTATTATTTCATTACATATTTCAAATATGGAAGATATATTGTATATATTAGACACAGTAATATTTGATTTTGGATTAGTTTCATTACAATACTATTTCCATTATGTTGTATCCAACAATGTGTTCAAAATAAAAATTTATTGAAATGCTGTGATATTTATATATAATATGAATAATATAAAAGGAAGTATTAAAAATAAACAATAAATATATTGAAAGAATGCACAGTAATATATCCAAGAAAATTAATTTTAATCCTGAAAAATAAAACACCTTGAAAAGTGGTTAAGAGCTTCAAAAATTATGTATTTTTTTTAAAAAAATCAATTCTTCTCAAGTTAGTGACTTAATGAGAGCCATTGAATTAGGCGTATTGAACATTTACTATCAAGAAACAATCTTACATCTCCGTACCTACAGTAAAAAATCATATTTTGACTAAAAGATGCTCCATCAATAAAGAACTAAGGTAAATAAAATTTTTCGGAAACTATCTATCTATCTATCTATCTATCTATCTATCTATCTATCTATCTA
>JAOUZG010026841.1:1608645-1635669 GCA_026289955.1 Argiope argentata
CCTGATTTTTGAACTCCGCATCTCTCTCTGATTTTTTTATCAGTGCACGCAAAATTCACTTTTAAATTAAAGTGGAAAGGATGCAACTTCAATTAATATAAAGACCTCTTTACTCAATTTAAGCATGTCTTTAAATAAAACTATGAACTGAAAGCAGAATAGTCCGACATTGAAGTTCAATACAGAAATTGTAACATTATAAATTTTTTTAATAATTTATTAGATCTCAAGGAATTATTTAGCTAAAATTTCACAGGTTAATTGAAACCTTCAGTTTTCAATTTTATTTTTAGATGTATATAAATGATCTCAATAATATTTATTTTAGGTTTATAAATATATTTCAAAAAATTATGGTTTAAATTCCTTTGGTCTTATAGATTCATATTTGTAAAATATTCTTAATATTTCAACTTCTAAATAAATAAATAAGCACTTTTATCTTCTTTAAATCTGGCTGATTTATTCCGTTCTGAATATTGCAAGTTTAGAACAATCATCATTATCATAATCTAGACCAATTATTCTAGAGTAACACTGTTTGCCTTCTTTGATATCTTGATAAAGTGATCTAAAATCTCCAGTTTATATCGAATAGTTATGTTGAAATTTTCATAGATCGATCAGCTTTGATGATTAATTTAGTTGATAGGAATGCCACTTTTTTATTTAAGAACTTATTGTCTCAAGAAAATTTTATTAAATATGATTCACATGGCAGATGATGTATGTAAAAATTTAATTCATCAGCCTTTTTTCCCTAAATCTATAGTTATATATTTAATTGGACCAATTGCTAAGAGATTTATGTCTCTCCCCAAAATATTAAGAAATAAGATGTTGGGCTCCGATTACAGAAGATGCCTTGTAGATGTTAAGCAATATTTGACTTAAATAAAATTGTTTAATTTGATCAGTAATATATGTATAGTAAAATATCATAGAAAACGTTTCCATCCATTTATTTTCCAAAAATATGTTTCATATTTGCTTTCTTTTATACGGACACGTGCCGAAAATGACATCTTTATATGTTTAATTTGGAATGATAGTTGATTTTTTTTTCTCGTGAGAGAACATGATATAGTTTTGGTAGAAAATTTTGATGTCTCCGAAATATGCGGGTAAAAATAGTTTTATATGCTTTTACAAATTTTGCATTGTTAATTATTACGTATGCTTGTTTGAAAGAAGATGCGTTTTCAAATAACTGACCTACTTTTACCAGTATAACTTTAATATTACGTGACTTCGTTGAAAGAAGATGCGTTTTTATTTCGCATGATTCATTAAAATGCGGAGATAAATTACAATCAAAAAGGCGAATTCTTTGATTTGCACAAAATATCTTCTTCACATAAATAAAAGTAACAATTCAAAACATGTCTTATAGTTTAAAATTTTTTTAAAAAAAAGAATGCAAAAATATTTTACTACTACTGATTAGAAATTGCTTTTTGTTCGTCGTTTCTTTGAAATGACGTCATTTTCAAAGTTCGTTAAAGGTTTCTTGCTTTTAAATAATTAATCTCGCTCTCAGAAGATTATCGTTTGGTGCTTTTCTGTCGCACTTTTGTAATATATTTTTATTTTGTATTTTTATTTACTTTAATTCTTTAATTGAATTAATAATTTTGATATTGCAAACGATCAAGAAAAATTATCATTTCCTATTTGTTTCATTTCATATAATCACGTGACGAAAACTGTATTTTTTTAAATTTTATTTTTGGTAGTAATTAACTTTTTTTAATCAGAACTTCTGAAAATGCGATGGCAACATTTTATTAAAAGTTGATTTTTTTTGAGATCCTCGAGAAGATAAAATTTTATTTTTATTTTATTTTTGCGAAATAAATTGTTGAAAAAAAACGATTAAATTAAATGCTTAAAAATTCATTAAAAATAGAGTTTTAATTCGTAGGTCAAAACATTAGTATCATGGTAAAGCTAATGTTTTGAGCTTTAACGTGATGCAAAAATTAATTTTGTGCCATAATATTTTCGGAAGTTATAGCGAAAAACGTTAAAATTTGGCTTATTTTTTAATTAATTAAAATTTTAATTAAAAATTCAAAAAAGGGCTCCGAGGTGCACATTCCCGGCACCCAAGGTATACATATACCAAATTTGGTATCTGTAGGTCAAACGGTCTGGCCTGCAGAGCGCCAACAGACACACACACACACACACACATTGTGCTTTATTATAAGTAATAATAATAAAGATATTCACCGTTTCTGTAAGTTTATGGTGTGAGGACACTATTATCAGACTTGAAAAGAAAATAACAACAATGTATATTTACTCAAAGAAGACAAACAGCCAGACTACAAACATGTACAGCCGAGACGAGCACAGGACAGCACACTACGTCAGACAATAGGTCACAACGCTGGCACTCCTCCAATGCTTCGCTAACCTCTCGATGACTCGTTACTTGTCTTTCACTCCAGTTCCGCGTCTGGTTCAACTCAATTCAGATACCAAATTGAGACTGCCAAACTTTTATCGCTCCTGGGTGATGGGACGAGAACCATCTAGACTAATCAGGTCACAAACCAGTTTCTATTGGATAATCGTGAAAATGCTCAAAGTTTCCAAACATTATCCATTCTGTTGCCAAACCGATCGCCAAGTCGCCCAAAAGTCATAAAGTTTGACGCCAAGCTCAGAAATTATCCGTTCGGCAACTGGGCTGGTTGTAAAACAGCATACATATATATCAAGACAAATATAACTTTTTAGGGCACTTATCAATGCAGGTTTCAAATTTATAAGGAAATGATTAAGAAAATCATACATCCTCCACTTCTGCATTTTATTTTTTCAAATGGTTTTTGAATAAAAGGAAGATGGGAGGAAGATGGGAGCAGGTAATAATTCCCTATCAATTTTTTTAATGCATGATGAGCCGATTATGAGTATGCCAGTGTTTCTCAATTGTGATACTCTGAGGCATTATAATATTTCCACTGATCAAAAATGGGAGCTATTTTTGCTGGCATTTCTGCTGAAGGTACAGCAAATATAAATAATGTCCGTTGGTAAAATGTTCTTTCTTTCACACGTATAGAGGTTTTTCTCTTTTTTCATCTTTATTGTAATTTAAATCTTTAATTTTTGCTCAAAATTCCCAAGGTAAAGATGTTGCTTAAATATATATCTCTCTCTATGTAAGAAAGATATCTGATATTAGTAACATCATTCTTACTATTACGAAAATTACCTTGTTCATTCGTAATGATGCGAACGGTGTAAAGACACTTAATCATCAGAATAACAGTGACATTTATTATACACGAAGACAGTAAAACATAAACGACGAATACACGGACAACTAATATGTACAGCTGAGACGAACACAGGACAGGACATAGCAGCACACTACAGCAGACATTATCCCAGAAATAATAATCGTCCACTCTCAAAGCACAGACAGAATACAGCAGGAGAGGGGTTCTTCGTAGATTTGCTCTGATTTCTCTCCAGATGGCGGAAATTACCTCCGTCTCCTTCGTTTTAGCTGCCATTTCACCACCACATGCTAGTTATTCCTGACACTATACGTTGCTGCTTCCACAGTAGACAACACGACTCGAACACACAATAGTTCATCATTGGTTTGAACTGAAACAACGTTGGCTCTCCGCTATCCTTTCGAAGACTTATTAATCTAGATCTATTCAGAACAAATCCCTTTTAGATTACATCAAGCAGCCTTTCATAGCTCCTGGGGGCGAGGCCAAGAATCTTCTAGGTCAATCAAGGCATATATCGATTTCTATTGGAAAGTTTAAAAAAAATCGTGTACTAATCGATAGCACTTTCTAACACTATCTATTTTTTCACCATGTCGCCAAATGATCGTCAAGTTTGTCGCCAAGCGTGACATCAATAAAGCGGACCCCACTCAGCACACAATAGAGCTGACATTAAAACAGTCTTACTTACAATGGCCTTGTTCGTGCTAGGAAGCAAATTTACAGGTTTTTAAAATTACTTATTTTTCAATTTAGATATACGGAAAAAAATGGCTTATTTGTTAACTCTATTTTCATATTTATTTTATTTTAAAATGGTTGAATTTGATTTTAAATATAGTCAAAGAAAAATACTTTAGTCGATAATAAATTGCTTTGCTGCGGTAGATTTTGAGCCTTCAAAAATGCATTTTTTGGTACCCTAAATATATAAGATAGGTTTGTATGCTCAAAACAAGAGATAGCGATAGAAATAACTGTACCCTCAGGAAATTTATTTTATAGCAGAGCATAGCGATTTAGTTTTGGAAAACATATTTGAAACGATTTTCTGGTTTTTCAAAAGTGTTTTTCAGAAAATACCACTGAAAATTGTTATTTTCGAGCGAGAGTTTTCAAAATATTTTATAGAGTTAAATAATCTTGAAATCTCGATTCTTGTTATTTGCGCAACTCTTAGGCAACCAAATCTTTGAATCTTGAGTTACGTTCGAATCCAATGTTTAGAGGAATTTGAGAAAGATGAGGGAAGCTTTTTCCATCGAAATTCTACTTAATAAAGGTTTAGACATTCGAAATAAATAATTTTCCTTTTCTTTTCTTTGTAATAAAAATATAATAGTATTTTAATTTCATGCTTTTATTTCGATTATTTGCTACAATTTATTTTAATTAAGGTATTTGGAACGTATTTATAAAGGAAATAAATTTTTCATTCATTTTTTCATGAACAAGAATTATGATTTTTTTACAGTTACTGGATATTGATGATAAGGATACATTTTAACAATTTTATAGATCTTACCTAATGTCATTTGACATATAAATTACATTAAAAATTTGAAGTGAGCATGGTAGCTAGAAATTAATTTTCGAAACATTAGACTTACGATATCATAATTGATACAATCATGAATTATAAAACATATTAAAGACAAAAAAAAAAGAAAATAACGGAAATAAAATAGTTTTCCAGATAACAAGTAATAAAAACTGAACATTCTAGAATTTAATTTAAAAAGTACCGCTATAAAGAAATAAAAAATATATATCTTTAAATAAGAGATCTTAGATATTAACTAAATTAAATATATATATATAACTGGGATTAAACCTTCAAATTACTTAGAATCAATTTATCAAAATTTTACGGAATTTGCCATTTTGCTTTTTCATCTTTAATTTTGAATGTAGAATTAATAAAAGTAAAACAATTTGGAATATTCTAAAAATAATTTTTAGTATCCTTTAAAATTGTTTTATTATTAAATTGAAATATAATATATATCATTTTAGTGGAATACTAAATAAATAATATACAAACTAATATATTTATTCTTGAAAATTATAAATGCTAAGAGAAAATAGTTTTTGCTTTTGCTTTTTATTTATTAGAAAATTTTCATAAGATGGTTTTGAAACTTAACGATACTGAATGGTAAAATATCCTTAAATTTAATTGAATGTAAACTTATCGAAGTCTTTTTTTTGCAATTAGGAAATTATCATGCGGTTTTACAAAACCAACTCGCTCATGCTTGATTACCTGCAAAGAATTTTGCCTTTTCTTTTACTAGGGCCACAATGGAATTTTTTCGAAGACAAATATTTAAAATACGAAAAAGAAAGAATAATTTTTAAATAGCCTTTTAAATGTGTAATAATAATGGGAAAATCAAAAATGTAAGTTTTATTAATAAAAAAATATATTAAACAAATACATGATTGGAAAATCCAAGCGATTCAATATCCATAAATAAATGTTAAAATAATGGTTTGCAAGCTTTCTAGAAAATTACCTGTTTTTAAGCAGCAAACTATAGCTTGCATAGCGTCTTGAATTCTTAAAACTATTATAAAACTCCAAACATTTATGAATTTCAAAGAACTGTTTATTCTTTCAACTTAACCACATATTTTACAAACCACTCCATTTTTCACAAGTTTAAAGTTGATCATCAGATATCACTTAAAAAAATAAACGAAATATTATGTTTATCAAGTAAAAAATTGTTTGCTTTCACCTTTTAATAATATTTTAATTGAAACTAAAATAGTAGGCGTTATAAAAATCTCTGAAAAGGAATCGTCTGTTAAATTTCTATTAACAGTAAAGCTGAAAAAACTTAATAAATTCTATAGTGTTCTTATTTCAAAAAAGAATATTCCCATTGATGAAAAAGATAAGTTTTTGGACGTACAGCTGTGCAGTGAAAAAGCAAAAGCACTTTATTGTTGAACTTGGAAGTTGTGTGGCAACTCAATTCTACCTTGTTGATTGACTGGTATTCGAAAGATTTGATGTACGCTTTAGTTTTAGTTCTATTTATCTTTGATGGTTATATTCAAATGTTTTAAATGCAAATTAGCTGTAAATATTAAATGTTTTTGTTGCGTTAATCATTACCTAACTCAACCACTGATGACAACTCTGTAAAATAAAAGTATAATTATAGGTCATCTTTTATACACATTAATAATCACTTACTGTAGATTCCGACATATTTTTATTTCATAGAAAATTATAAAATTATTATTTCAGTCACATTACGTAAAATTTTATGTAACAGTTACAATTAAATTAGTTTTTTGACATTTCTTTCTTTACTTTTAAATTTTTGACACAACATTTTGTAGTTGAATTAAAATTCATATTATAACTTTATGGCATTATATAAAGTTAACTATATAATAACTTTATATAAAGCTTTCTAAAAATATTATACATATAGTTTATCAATTTTTCCTGAAATTAAAAAGAAATTAAAATAGGCCGAATGGTTGCATTATAAATAGTGTCAAAAATTTGTAATTTATCAGTGATCCAAATCCCATTATAACATTTCCACAACCAAACCAAAAGTTTCTTTTTACAATATGTTTTTTACAAAGCAAAAAAAGTATTTAAATTGTATTTTTATTAATAAAATTTTTCATACAACAAATGCGTAGTATTTTTCTAAGCTCCCAGTTTAAACCTAATTCTAGAATTTCCATTACATATGTTAATTATTTTCTACAAATTTTCATCTAAAAGCAATTAAAAAAGACATTCCAAACTATCATTTTTATTTTTTGAAATAATAATATAAAATTTATTAATGGAAGTGAAAATTTGTAGCCGAATGTCTGCAAGATACATTGAAGGACTAAAGATTTCTAAATGAATATATATATGAAAATTTATTAAATGCATTAATGTTATAAAATTATTTTTTTACTAATCTAATGAAAAGGATAAAATTATTATTTGCAATTTTGATTAATATTTGTCTTTCTAAAATCAAACTTTTAAACTCAATTTATATCGAAATTTCAATAAGAGATCTCTGCTTCTTTCTAAACGATATTATATGAAAGCTATCTCCTTTCCTTATATATTTTCAAAATCCAATTATGTCGTCTAAATGGAGAATGCCATAATCAATAATCCTGAAATTAATTAGAAATATAAACGATGACTGCTGTTGGCAGATGGCGAATAATCTTATTCCGATTTTAATATGTCCTGATAAATCAGATCAGTCGTTATGAAATACTGAATTTGTTGTTCACCTAAATAAAAAAAATCAACTTCGAAAATATTAATAACAAGCAATATAAAAAAGTTAATGTCAAAAAATCACATTTAGGTCAACAAAGAAAAAAATTATTTTATTAATATAAATAATTTAACAAAAAATAATATCTCTTTTAGCAAGAATTGAACTCGCTTTTTTCACCTTCACGTGCAAAATGCTAAAAACTTTGTATTTTACCAATTGAGCTACTGCCTATTGATTTCAGGTCTCATCACAAACTGCTAAAACTCCAATTAAAGTGTTAATAATTAATTACATTTAATGAATGAACGAATTAATATTTGAAAATACCGTATTAACATCAAGTGTTATCCACTACGAGTTTAAAAAATGTATTTGAACTTAAATGGATGAATAAAAAGTACATTATTAATGATTGGAATATTTAACAAGATATATAAATATATATAGTTAGAGTGTGAACTAATAGTAAGAACAAAAAATGGATAAAATTACTTTCGGTGATCATTGTAATGAGTTTAACAACTGCTATATTTTGAACATTGAAAGAAAGATGTTTTTTTCTAACTTCGGTTTAAATTAATAAAAAAAGATTTTTGAATGAAGGTTAGTAAAATTATCATAGGAATTTTGTTGAACACTATACAAAGTCTATAACTGAACTTCTAAGTTAATGATTTATTAATTGTAATATTACAATTTAAAAATATATTTGTAATACCGTATTCTAAGCTAGTGAATAAATGAGCTATATCAAATAAATATAAAGATGAGATGTTGATTGAGGTTTCTTCTCAGTGTTCTTTGAATTATTAATATTTATAGCAGAGCTAGAAATGCGAAATGTTGTTTTTAGTTTTGTGGGTCTTTGCCTTTATTTTAAACACTTTTGTAGGTCAAATGTAACAAAATTCCAATCAAAAATTTCTAGAAAAATGTTTTGAAAATAGGTATTTCTTTCCTAGAATTCGAAATTATTCATTTCAATGTATTTCGTCCAGACCGACGATTCCTGTTCTTCTTTTAACGTTTTAAGAATTTTAAAGATCTATAACTAGTATTCCATTCATCGGGATGATTGTTGAACTATGCAACGACATTATTAATGGACAATAATTTAAACCATTTTACTTGTGATAAAAGAAAGTAAAACCTACAAATTCAATAACTTTTCAATAATCTTATGAAAGTCTTTCTTTAAACTAAAAAACCTATGTACAATTTTCAAATTCTGGCATTAAATGAATATTCATATTTCAAAAATTCAAAATTTGCTTAGTGAAAAAGTATCTTAGAGATATATCCGCCTTATTTCTTGAACGTTTGCGACAACATCATTAATATTTTTTTATTTGATACCATGGTATGAATTTGAAACGAGCAAATTTAAAATTCCGAATTTGAAAAAAAGGCTGAAGGCTGTACCAAAAATGAAATTTAGTTTTATGTGAAATCCTGATTCGGAATGGGTGACGAAAAGGATGAAAAAAATGGTTCATAAATCAATAGAAAGTGAATCATATTATTTGAAAAATTTCTAAAACTTTCAGAATTTTTAAATTCAAATAAGACTTAAAAAGTCTAATATGAGGTGAAGAATAAATTCTGTATGTTTAACCTTTTTCTCAGTGTCTTTATATTTAAAAATCAAACTAGATTATATTGAAAGAATAAAACAATTTTCTAAAAGATATGTGAAATCTATTTTAAAAGTATAAAATATATTAAAATACATTTGTATATTTTAATCAAAAGCTATATTTTTAATTATTCAGTTTATTTACTTTCATCCTTTTTTTCCTAAATTAACCGAATTTAATTATTTTATATTTTATGAATAATTAGACTAAAAATAATTTTACTCAATTTGTCTACTTTCCACCTCTACGTATTTTCCTTTCTAGCTAATCTTATAAACATAGGTGTAAATCTGCATTTACGAAAAGCCACCTAATTATGAATTAAGTTCCTGAATCTTTGTATAAGTAATTAAGTTTTAAAGGTGGAATATTTTAGAATATTCTATTTTAATGAAATTTCTAATGAACAAAGAATAACAACCAATTTTAAATAAATGCTGTTTACAAACAAGCGAAATAACTTATTCTTGACATATTGTTGTCTTATTTCAATACATTTTAGAACATAAATTTATTGTACTTAATAGGTATTCGGATTTGTGTTTGATTGTTTCAATCCATTGTTATTAAATAAGTTATTCAAAACCTGAATGCCTTATAGTTTTAAACAATAGATTTAAGCAGAATACATTAAAAATAAAATGTTAATCATTTGACAAAAATTTTTATTTATATAGACAGTTGCGATGATTTTAATTTATTTTAATGAAATATTTTCCTTTTCACAACATATATAATTATGATATTCTATAACATTTAAAATTATAAAACTTGCACAATGTATAAAAACTTGCATAATATAAAGAATGCATAGTATTTATTTCGATTTACCAAAAGTTGTGGTTTGGTTTATAACACACCACACCTTTTATTTTTGAAAAATTGTTAGGAAATTTCGGCATTAAGTATATTTTATAATTTTAAATCTCAAATTATTTTGTCCCTTGTTCTTTATTCTAAAATAATACAAAACATTTTGAACCTGTTATTGTGTGCCATTAATTTCGGTAAATCATTTCACGATATCAAACATATATCTATTTAATTGGCATCGTATCTGACAGTTAGTCAACTTGAAAACCTTTGCTAATATGTAATTATAAGATTTTAGACACAATATAAATATGTTTGTAATGTGAGGTTCTTGGGTACTGTAATAACTTCTGTGTATTAATAAGTTGTCCATCATAACTGTAAATATTTCGTCATGTGCTTGGTTTTTTTCTTCTTAATAAATTGTGTTTGATTTAAACTTCTCCTTTGTTGGACCCAATTTTCAGAGACTTTAATTTGTCATCATTCCACCACAGTTACTTTTACCACAGTTGTTTTACTTATTAAACGACTAATTCTAAATATTTTAGAATCTCTGGCCGTTATATATAGGCATTTTTAACAAATGTAAATTTATAAAATATATATAAAATCTGTAATTGAATTCAGATATTTTTGGCTGAGAATATAAAATCTTGTAATCAAGTGGTAGCATTATATTAGATGTTGTGGAAAAATGTAGAATTTAGAACTCAAAAACAACTTAGATTACTATGATAGATATTTAACTATAAATTTACAATAAACTGAAAGTATGTTTAAATAGCAAAGCAACGACCGATTAAGATGCATTCATATCTATTTAAGCTATTCATCTGCACATTTAAATAATCTCAAGTAAATATTTATTTATTTAATCATTAGAAATATTGGTTTTCAATTTATACATCTATGTAACGGTAATGAATTCAAATTGATAATTTTTTCTCAACTTCGATTATTAAACGTTGTTATTAAAATTTATTAGTTGCGCAGGCAATTGGTTTTCTACGATGTCTCCCAGAATGCAATTTTTGTAATATTCAGCTGCTGTATTGTTAGCTCATCTGATCTCTGGAAAAACCTCTTCTAGAATGCATAAAATCTCCAAATTCGTTTCCAAGGCCTCGCTATAGTTTCTGCGCAAGAAGGAGAAAAAAATGAGATTCCTTATCACAGTTCTTAACACTACACCATAACTCCGTTTATAGGGTTCATATGGCCCCTTTCCTGTTTGGTATAGATGTAGGCGGACAATTAAAATCCTGAATAAATAAAGAAATAAATACATAAAAATGCACAGTAATATATTAGAAATAAGCATACGAAAGACAAAATACACATACATAAAACATAAAAATAAATGATAAAATTAGAATGAAGAAGATCTGGAGTACAACAAAAATGAATGAATGAACATCAAAATGTACAGTATGAATAAAAATATGGAGGATTAAAAAACTTAGTAAATTGAGGGGCTAAAAGGATTTAGAAAATAGAGTTAAATTTACCCCTAATAATAAATTTTTTGTTTGACAATGAAGGAAAAGAATAAAAATATAAGCACATTGAGTCACCTTTTCATTTTCAATTAACACACTTATGCACAAACACCCTCATATACGCACATGCATTTGCACAAACATACAAATAGTTCCCCATCGTACTTTTGTGGAATATATTTGGGATTTAGAAATGGGGAAAAATGAAGAATTCATAACAGTTAAGATATGAAGGATCTTATTTAAGAATGAAATTAAAGGCAATAATCTTAAATGAAATTAAAATTTTATGCATTTTACCATATTAATAATAAAAAGTAAAGTATGTCTCAAGAAAAGGTTTTGCGTATTACAGGAGCAATTGACGAAAAAAAAATGCTTCCTTTATAACACCTATTATTTTATTAATATGAACAGTAACTAAATAATATGCATGTAACAAATATGATTCATAAAATCCATTAATACATTTTTTTCCATATCAATTGGAATATAGTCACTATATGTATAAGTGAAAATGGTATATGTTTAAAAGGAAAAAAAATATGTATTTTTTTGTCCAAAGGAAATCTTGGATTAGATTGACTGATTTTTTTTCAGTAATCTTTAGATAGTAATTGCGTCACTTGAAAAAAGAAGAAAGTATATTGCGTAAGAGCAAAAGATTAGGAGAAAGTTTTTTTTTTCATACTTTGCTCTTATTTCAGTTAGTGAAGGATTATTTCTAAATAGGCATAAAAAATAAAATGGGCGTATGAAATTTTATCTGACCTTTATTTCATAATAAAGTGGGAGTATTAAATTGCGACTAAAAACATTTCTGAAATATGGAAAAAAATATTTTCAAATGAAATACATTCTTTAAGAAATTCATATAGTTTAAAGTATAATGGTTTTGTGTAGCCCCATTCATATCTTATACAGCAGATGTATATCATTAATTCAATGACGATGTAATATGAAATTCAGAAAAATATATGCATCTTTTGAAGATATTTAAGAGTATATGATTTTTGGTTCAAAATTATTGAAATGGCACTTTATAGAGTGTTTCAAAACTAGATATTTTATTTAATTGTGTTCACAACGCATTCAAAAATAAAAGCTTCTTGCAATAAATACTCATCACTTTTTTTTTGCTCAACATCGTGATGTACTACTAAATTTACATTACTCTTGAAGCATTGCGTTCGAGAATAAATGATTTAAATATTTAATTACTATAATTAGGAAAGATTGATTATATAAAATAATAAATAATAAAATATTTTTAATCTAAAAAAATAATGTCAATATAATTTGATTTCAGTTACAACTGTTGATATAAAAAAACAAATATGTACCAAAATGAAATCCTATCAAACAAAAAATAAAAGCTTCAATAATAAAAAATGATTTTTTTACTGAATTAGGTATTATACGTGAATTTGGACTAGTACACATAGGTAATAATTAATACATTAATTATTACCTATGAACTAATACATAGACATTCTATTACAGAAAAATCTTTATGATGAAAAACATATTTGTAGGATAAATTTGCATATTAATCTGGTACTTTCACTTGTTTCCAACAATATTTTCCAATTTTCTTTAAAAGCGCCATAAGACATTGAACATTTCATTGTCATATTCTAAAAATAATACTTAGGACTTTTCGATGCAAAGGGGAAGTCATGATATTTCAGGCATCCATTCCATTCAGGGTTTCTCCTTATTTGGGTGAAAAGGGTTTCAGGGCCCCTAGGTGCCTTTGGGATGAGGCCTATCTTCTAGATGATCCTACCCTTAATCTGCATATTTCTGCTTCATTTCTTCCTTACCCTGACAATAAGTGAGGAAGTTCTTCAAAAGAATCCATTGCCCTCTACTTGCTTTTTGCTTCTTCAGGACGACCAAAAATAGCTTGTGTTAGCTGTCCGTGATAATCTATAAAACTGGTATTAGTTAACATTGTTTCAATTCAGCTGGTATATCAGCGCATCTAAGTAGTTAATCTTTTAACGATCGAACGGAAGAGTTATTGAGTAAAAGTTTGACGTTATGAGTCGTCAACGTTTCTGGAGGTTTCTGAGCTGTCTAAATCTGTGTGACTTATCCCACTTGGCTGACAGCAGTATCTAAACGACATCCAATCGCTCGAAATCTCACATATACCCAGGATTAGAGCACAGTTGTCCCCAATCACATCTTACGCACATTAAAATATGGGATGAAGTACCTTCGATGGTGTAGCACTTCCTGCAAAGGAGATTAACTTTCTGTCCCGCCATATGACGTTGGAAACGAAGATGATCCAAACGCAATCTGGCAATAGTTGTCTGCTGATATCTACTCTTATCATCTTGCAATGACGCGTCAGGGCGGTCACAGGTATACCAATCATGCTAAGGGGCACTTTTACAGGAGTTGGCCTCTACTTTCACCCTTGAGGCAATTTCTGAGAAAGAAAAACAACCATCACTCAGAATAATTTTTAAGGTTGCCCTCCTTAACCAGTACATCTGCAGTCTCATTACCATATATTCCCAAATGTGACGGGATCCACCAAAAACAGACAGCATGAAGGAATTTGTTTAACCCTAGAATGCTAACAATTCGTCTCCTGGACGAACGCTTACGAAATAACCTTGACTATTCTTCTCCTATAACGGTAAATGAATCGTTCTACACAACACCTTTATCGAACCTTGGGAACTTCAAATGAGGACATTCCTTTTACCCGAAATATTACTGCTTGTAGTATATGCAGAACAATAGTCGTCTCAGAGACGAATGGTTATATGTCCCGTTAGTATTAAGAAGATATTTCTGTGTATGTTTAGAGATGTCGAAACGTTTTCAAGGAGAAAATTTGCGGGGGAGTCCAGAAGCTATCCGTGAATTATTGAAAGAATTAAGTGAGGAAGATAATTTTACTTCTGAGAATGAATCTGAATCTGAAGATTTAATTGAAGTTCTTCTTGCTCCATGGATACAGAAGCGTCTCAGCATATCAACTTTTCCCTGATCAACAAGGACTAATATAAGTGAACTTCTAAAATTGAATTTAAACATTCAATGACCGGAACAATCCGAAATTTAAAAAAAGAAAAAAAAATGGGCATTTTGCCCATATAATTTGCTCAGAATAACTCGCAATTTTTGTGATCAAGAACATCAGATTGCTTCGAAAATGGATAAATAATATTTTTATCCTACTTGACAATCAAGACTTATGAAAACATCTGCAGGTAGTATGCTTTTATTTAAATTAGCTTTAAAAGTTGATTTTGAATGCATTTCGTCTATGAGACGAATGGTTATCATTCTTGTTAACTTTTTAAAGGTTACCTTTCTAGGGTTAAAACCCTACAATATTAACAGTTGCTCTGTCTCCATGCTTCCCACATTCAGCCAGATGCAAAATGAAGCTATGGCTATCACTCAAAATCTATATGTCTGAGCAGACCCCCGCATTTAAACTGTAAGACAAAGCCTCCTCAATAACTAAGATCTCAGAACGGAAAATTGAGCCATAGTCAGGGCTACTCATACAGATCTTGATACCGCTCCCCTGCCTGATGAATAGCCTCCTCGCCCCTGCTGCCATAGGTCAAAATCTTATCAGCATCATGGTAAGTACCGATGCTGGGAACAAACAGATAAGGAAGAATATATCTGCCTTGACTTAATAGGTTACGTGGTGGCCTGTGCTTTCAAATTTTTGGGGCCTTCTTTTTTTTCTTCTATCAAGCGCGGAGAATATTGAATTGGAAAGTAACGATATCGGCTGTATCAGTAAAAGCGTATGATTTTTGTATATTTGATTAGGAAGCTGATGTTGACATCCTTTATCAAATAAATTCTTAAAAGAGAGTAAATATGAAATAAATCCATCAAATAAAATAAAAGTAAAAGGGCAAACAAAACGTTACTTTTTCGGACTTCTTTTGTTTCTTACATAGCATCTCATCACAGGAGAAAAACAAAATTGATTACAAATAAGCTAATTTTTTTCCATTGAGAAATATAATAAACTAAAAGCAGAAAATTGCCTTGAAGCATCAGGAAGTTAAAAGCACAATATGGTGAGATTTTAATAAAATTCTACACTGTATTTTTTCAACATTGCGACTTTTTTCTGAAGATGGATAGCTCTGATTTTGCGCCTTCGTGCTTTTATGATGAGGGATTTGTATTTAGACTACCTGTAATCTCTTCTTCAAGGAGCTTAGAACCGCTCAGAGTTCCTTGACTGAATTAAATATTGTCATAGTTATTGAGATAAAATATTTCTAGAAAAAGATTTTTAAAAAACTGTATTTATGATAGAAATGCCTTTTATTCTGGATTTTGTTTTTGTTGAATGCTGTATAATGTTATATAGTTGCGTAATCATAAAAATAATTGAGTGAAAGGTGTTAAGCAAGATAAAGCATTAGCTTCGAAACAAGACAGTTTTAGTGTCCTTCTTCCATTGTGATAAAATAAACAATGCAATAGTAGCTCGTCAAAAAGCATTCATGAATTTTTTTCCATGATAGTAATATTCAGAGATGATTTCTTTAATCCAAACTGTTTCCTTTACTTATCAACGTCTGTTTAATATCGGCTGATGTATTTTAATCAAATTTTCCCATAAAGTTGTTTTATCTTTCTACTTGATTCAACACGATTTCCCTGCTTTACGCTTGATTTCACACAGTTTTCCTGCACAGCATGATTACGGAATTATTTGCTCAAATTCACTTTTTTCAGATCTCATGGCATGACATGATTGGCTTTTACTTTTCCTCAGATTTGTAGAAAATTGTCTGAATCAAAAGGATTATTTAAAAAAAGCGATGTTTTGGAATTTTTAAAAATTAACATTCTCAGTGTTTGAGCAAGTTTCTTTATAAAACCATTAAAGTTTTGTTTTTATGTTTGTGTCTTGGAAAGATATATTATTTTTTTAATATTTACTTTTACATACGTTTTAAAACTCTTTTATATTTTTAGATGTCATTTTTTTTCAATCTCTGGTATAATTTCTGACGAAATACCATATATATTATGTTCTAAAGCATTTTTTTGTTCAAATTTTGAATAATATTTTCTCAATACGTTCTAAAGTCTTTGAAAAAGTAAACAAATCCTCTAATAATTTAGAAATATTTTAAAGCTGTTACAGTGATTCATAAAGTGAAAAAAATCAAAAATTTCATTTTATTTATTATTTGAAATTTTATTTTATTTGTCAGCAGTATTTAAAGAATGGACGAAAACACGATAAAATTTTAAATTCAAGGTCTAGATTAGTTCGCATTAAGTTATCTACAAAATTTTAAGCAAATCATTTGATAAACCTATAGACTAGAAAACTAGAAAAACTTTACTAAAACTTTATAAACTATAAACCCTTCATACCTTTTCAGAGTCAAAAGGAACTTTTGTCGAATTCAAAACGACTTATGCCACTTAATTAATATATTTTTGTTTCATAAACATCCCCCCCCCTCATTTTTTTAAATTGCGAATATCGACTATTTTCGAGCATTTTTCAAATTCATCCCGTACATAGTTCTGTACTTTAAAGCTTGAAATTTAGATACAACACAGATTACAGAATGAAACAGTTTTAATGCTTTATAGAAAAATAACTATAAGAAAATCTTTGTATATTTGTTGAAATAAAGTATGGTATTCTTTAGAACAACACATATTTATTTACTAGTTTCATGTTTTTACATCTGTTCCTTATTCCATTATAATTTGATTATTTACAAACATACCATTTCTCCCTGGAAGAAAAGACCTGAATAATGAAATCTTACCTAGTTTTGTTGTACATTTCTGTAGTACATGTAGTACATTTTTTGTTACATTTCTTACATTTTATGATTCGCTTTTTATTTGTTTGATTCTGACAATAAATTTCAAAATTATCTAAAATTTGAATTTTTTAATTTTTTTGATGTCTTTTATTCTTGCATTATGTGTATTTTTTTCTTATCCCCTTCCAAAAAAAACCTTCAATTTCTAGGAATTTTTGAGTCCCGATTATTTTATTTTTGGAAGAACTGCTTAGATCCTCAAAAGAAAGAATGATTGGCTGTACTATTTTGCCAGAAAGTGTTATTTGATGAAATTTTCAGAACAGATTCATATTTTTAATTTTTTTCTGATCCTCTTTTTACTATTTTTATACGCTATAATTTTCAAGCTTTTTTTCCCTAGTTATAAGTTGTATCTAAATGAGTGCGTGTTTAGATCTTACTGCATTTAAAAGTTTTAATTGCTGTGTTTTCCTAAGAACTTTTTCTGAAAATAGTTATAGTTTTGTGTATTGTTTTGTTTTTCTTTAAGTTATTTTTGGAGTTTCTTTGATCTTTTATTGCTGTTTTGTTTCTAATAAAAAAATAGGTAATTTATTTTTGGACCATTATTATGATCAGATTATTATGAAAATTTTCTTTTAATAGTATTTTTAAAATTTGTTGACATATTTTCAAAGTAACATTATTTTATATATCGGACTTCGAATAAGGTTGTGCTCTTCGGAAATGCTAACGAAGAGTTTCAGATGAGTGGCAAAATAATACGAACTCCCCTGGAAAAGGCATTGCCCATTTCAAACGCGCGTCACGCGCATGTTATTTGCACTGCAGTCCGCCAACTACTGGATTTGACAGGTAAGGTATCAGTCGTTCAACAGGTGCTATAGGTGTTGTATGCGTCTATTGCAAGTTTTGAAAAACGCAATAATGACGGAACTGTCAGAGTTCGAAAAGGGAATGATTGTTGGAATGCGGTGCGCTGGTTGCTCGGTGAAGGAAACAGACAATTATTTGGGACGTGCAAGAAGTACTGTACCAGCCGTTATGACAACATACACGAAATTCGGGAATGTGGCGTTTTCCAAGCACAACAGAGGACGGAAAAAAAGCTTACTGAGAGGGATAAAAGTATAGTGACCCGAAAGCGCAAGAATTCGTTATCCCAGATAACATCTGAGATGATGAGTCATCTTCAGAACCATATTTCAGCAAGAACCGTCCAAAGAGAGCTCCATGCTTCGAACATGTATGGAAGAGTTGCATTTCGCAAACCGTTGGTAACACCACGTCATGCTTTACAGCGACGTCAATGGTGTAAAACACACAGATACTGGACTCCACAACAATGACAGAAAGTCATCTGGTCTGATGAATCCTCGTTCACCCTTTTTCAGACCACCGGGCGCGTTTATGTGTGGAGAACGTCCAAAGAAGCATAGTGCTGACTGTGAAGCACGGAGGGAGGTCTCTTATGATATGTGGTGCGATATCTTGGCGTGGTGTTGATCTGCTTGTTGCTCTGCATGGGAAATTTACAGTTGCCCACAATGTTGGTATCCTGGGGTATCAGGTTCATCCATTTGCCCAGACTGTATTTCCTGAAGAATGTTATGATATCAAGACGACAACGCTCCTATCCACACTGCTAAAATCTGCAAAAATGGTTTGCAGAGCATGAGGTGGAAATAGGTATCTTGTATGACCCCCTCAGTTGCCTTATTTGAACATTATTGAGCATTTGTAGGGATATCTGGAGTCAAAGCTCCATGCTCGATTCCCTCCACCATCTACGATTTCGGCAAGAGACTGTTCTCCACGAAGAATGGCGTCATATCCCAATAGACGCTGTTCATGCCCTCCATACGTTCATCCCGCATCGCATACAGTCTGTAATACAGCCAAAGGGTTGTCCAACCCGCTATTAATAAAGCTTTTCTATTCGTTCATAGGTGTTCGTATTATTTTGTCACTCATCTGTATATTGTTATCAATAATAATAATATAACCTTTCTTTAGATAACCCATATTAAGATACGAATAATGCTTATGAAGGCAATTTTTCTTATCTTTTTTAAATGAGGGAATAATATTTCTAATCAATGTTTCACAACGACAAAAAAATCCAGAATTCTTTGAAAGATAATAAACTTACTGTGCATGGCACAAAGTTTAAAAGGTATTTTTAATAATAATAAAATTATTTTTTTAATAGTAGATAAAGAATATTATTATTTTCAAGAATTTAAAAATAACTTAATAATTTAAATTAATTTAATTAAATAAAGTTTTTAAAATGTCGAAATGAAAGATTCGAAATTTTTGACCGTGGAAATATTGCAGTAAAAAGTGAATAAAGAATAGCTAAATATATAGACTAAATTAATGGTAGAATAAGAGTAAGAAAGAGTTTCCATTTATCTCGTTTAAATATTTTAGAACGAAATATGTCGAATTATGTCATTTGTCATTTGTCATTGAAAAAATAATGTAAGAATTTCCATAAATGGTGTAATTTCAGTCGATATTTAATTTTTTCAACACATTAACACTTTTTAAAACTAAGTAATTCGCTATTAGTTAAACAAAAAAAACATCCATTAATCAAAATAAATTTTCTAGTTTAAAAAACTTCTATTATATCCTCTCATTATTTTCTCCTCTTCATGACGCCTTTCGCTTATAGATATCTTGAATATACCTAAGAAAAATCTGAAAGCAATCTAATACTGCTTGATATGTAACGAACTCAGCTTTCGCATCCATTCATCAGACCACTCCATTCATCGTAGATAAAAACCAGCAAAAAATATTCATCAATCGGCTTGTTACTCACATTCTTGAAATAGAATCTTGAATATTGATGCATTCTGTTAGGACTAAATTTAACCACATTTTGTACCTGTCGTTCAACATAATGTCAAGAAATAAGTACATCCGGATGAATGTATTTTTAGTCTTTCTACCAAAATAAGATTGGCTTTAAATACTTATGTGAATCTGGTTCTCATTAAAATATTTTTCTAAAATTAATTCTTTATAGAACTAAGTGGATTTTTCTTATTTAATATATAAAATAATTAAATTTCATTTCTGCAAATATTATGGCTTAATCTTTATTGCACAAATCTATTATATATGTAACGGCATGTTAATTTTGCTGCCACTAGACGGCTTTACTAGTCAACTAATATTTAATGATCTAGCAATTATTATAGTATTAATATAATAATTAGAAAATTGTAAATTCCTTACAATATTTACTGAAATAATAATTATTAATTTTTATAGCAAAATATTCTTTCATAAAATGGTTTTTGTATTTTCTTTTTAAATATATTTTCTGTTAACGCACGGTTATAATATCTTAACTGTTCGATTACTTAACTGCTTGTAAAAAATGTTTTGCGCTCAGATTCAAATCTGGCGTCGCTTGCGAAGTTGCTAAACTTTAGAGTCTGCAGTTGTCAAATAAATCCTATAAAAATTATGGAAATGTTATGAATTTGTGTTATTAATAACTATTTACATAACACGAAGCGCATAACAATTGGTGACCCTACTTTTACGATGACAACGGATAGCGGACATTTTGCAAACGAAAGAAATACTGTCATGGATGCCGAATTAAACAAAGTAAGCATCAAGATTCCTCCATTTTGGCCAGAAAAACCGGATATTTGGTTTTTTCAAGTGGAAGCGCAGTTTCAAATTCACAAAATTTCTTCAGAGGAAACGAAATTCCACTATTTGATTTCCGAGATTGAGCAGAAATATGTTGAACAAATATGGGATATTATCAAGGACACTAAGCCTAATAAATATGCTTTGGCGAAAGAAAGACTTTTAAATATGTTCAAGGAAAGCGAAAACAAGAGGATTCAGCACATTGTTAAAGGACTAGACCTTGGCGATAACAAGCCAAGTCAGCTCTTGCTAAAGATGAAAAATTTAGGATCAGACGATTTTTCTGAAAAAGTTTTTAAATCTTTATGGCTTGATAAAATGCCTGAATATATTCGTAACATTCTTCTTGTTAGTGAAGAGAACTTACACAAACTAGCTACAATGGCTGACAAAATTTATGAGATGAAATCTGAAAATGAAGTTTATGCTGTTTCGCCAAATGTTAATTATACTGGCGCTTTATTGGCAAGAATAGCTGCATTAGAACAAAAAATTGATTCAATGCAACTAAATGATCGTTCCAGATACAAGTTTAGAAATCACCGGAATACATCCCGAAGTCGCAGCCGTTCAGCCAAACGATTTAACCAGAAAGGAAAATATTGCTTTTACCATTTTAAATTTGGCGATCGTTGTAGGCCTGAGAAATGTTACTCGCCATGCGCTTGGCGTGATAAGACGGAAAACTCAAGGATGCAACAGGATTAGCGGCTACCGCTGTTGCTGATATAAATGAAAGCCGCATGTTTCGTCTATTTGTAAAAGACAAAAATACAGGACTGAGATTCCTAGTGGATTCAGGAGCTGATGTTAACCTCATTCCTGCAACTCATCAAAATAAAACAGGCGATGATTTTAAATTATATGCGGCGAATGGTACGGAAATTCCTACTTACAGAATTAAAATTTTAAACCTGAATTTAGGCCTTAGAAGAGAATTTAAATTTTCTTTTATATTAGCTAAAGTTGATAAAGCAATAATAGGAGCTGATTTTTTGAATAAATTTAAACTTTTAATAGATATTCATAATAAGTAACTTATTGATGCAATAACTAATCTGTCTATTTGACACCACGTAACTACAGTATCTGATGATGATATTATTAGTAGTTTGGATAAAACTTCTAAATATTTTACTTTATTACAACAATACCCAAATTTGACTAAGCCTAATTTTACCGTATCTAAATGTGAGCATGATGTTGAGCATTTTATTACAACAAAAGGACAACCTACTTATTCCAAAGCTAGGCAACTGGATTCCAAGCGATTGCAGATAGCAAAACAGGAATTCCAGTACATGTTAGAAAATGATATTATTCGACCGTCTAAATCGCAGTGGTCAAGCCCTCTTCACATGGTTCCCAAGAAAGATGGTTCCTTCCGACCATGTGGGGATTACCGACGTTTGAATGCTCAAACCATACCAGATCGTTATCCTATTCCTCGATTAGAAGATTTTAACCACATTTTAAAGAATACTAAAATTTTTTCTAAAATTGATTTGCATAAAGCATATTTCCAAATTCCTATTCATGAAGCGGACAAGCAAAAAACTGCTATAATAACACCTTTCGGCTTGTACGAATTTAATGTAATGAGTTTTGGTTTACGTAATGCTCCTTCCACTTTTCAAAGATTTATCAATGAAGTATTTAGAGGACTAAATTTTTTGTTCCCATACTTGGACGATGTTTTAATTGCTTCAACTACAGAAGAGAAACACGTAAAACATTTAAAATTAGTTTTTGACAGATTGCAAAAATATGGATTGATACTTAATATTTCTAAATCTGTTTTTGGAGTTAAAGAACTGGAATTTTTAGGTTTTCTAATAACAAGTGAAGGATCAAAACCTCTTCCTGAAAAAGTTCAAGCAATTCTCAATATTAAACTGCCTGAAACTGTTCATCAGCTACGAACTTTCCTTGGAATGGTGAATTTATACCGTCGTTTTCTGAAGAACGCCGCTAGTACTCAAGCCATTTTACATGAATACCTAAAAGGAGCAAGGAAAAAAGATAATCGAAAAATAACTTGGAATAACGAAGCTATTGAACAGTTTGAAAAATGCAAAAAAGAGTTAGCAAATGTTGCTTGTCTGTCTTACCCAAATCCAGAATTGCTTCTGTCGTTGTGCACAGATGCTTCAAATACAGCAGTGGGTGCAGTACTACAACAACTAGAAAACGGAAAATGGAAATCAATTGGATTTTTTTCCAAGAAGCTTAACCACGCTCAGCAAAATTACAGTACCTATGATCGGGAACTTCTCGGAATTAATCTATCCATTAAGTATTTCAAACATATGTTAGAAGGAAGAAAATTCACAGTTTATACTGACCATAAACCATTGATCTACGCATTTTTGCAAAAGTCCGATAAAGCATCTCCACGTCAAATAAGACAACTCCAATATATTTCAGAATTCACAACTGAAATCAAATACATTACAGGAGAAAGTAACGTGATGGCGGATACTTTATCAAAAATTGAGGAAATCGCCTTAATAGATTATGAACTAATTGCTAAAGAACAAGAGCAAGATGATGAATTTCGGACATGTCAGAAATTTACAAGTTTGTCATTTAAAAAGTATCCCCTTCCATCTGGAAATTATTTATGGTGTGATACTTCAACTCAGCATATTAGACCTTACATACCTAAAAATTTTCGCATGAGAATATTTCATCAATTTCATGGATTGTCTCATCCAGGAATTAAATCAACAGCCAAACTGATTTCTTCAAAATTTATATGGCCAAATATTAAGAAAGATGTCCAGCAATGGGCAAAGTCATGTATTCCATGCCAAAAATCTAAAGTAACTCGCCATACAAAATCAGAATTGGGAGAATTTCAAAAACCGTCCAGAAGATTTCGGGAAATACATATTGATATTGTAGGTCCACTACCGCCATCAAAGGGTAACACCTACTGTCTAACATGTATTGATAGATACACAAATTGGATGGAAGCTATTCCACTGGAAAACATCTTTGTTGAAACCATATCAAGAGCTTTTTACAGTTATTGGATAGCAAGATTTAGAGTTCCATCGAAACTTATCACTGATCGTGGAACCCAATTTAGCTCCGAAATTTTTCAAACCCTCTTAAAAATCTGTGGCATTAAGCTTTCCCATACTACAGCCTAACACCCACAGCGTAACGGAAAGGTGGAAAGATTACATAGATCAATAAAAGCTGCTTTAAGAGCCCATAATAATGTATCTTGGAGTGAAACCCTACCAACAGTACTCTTAGGTTTACGAACTGCAATCCACCACGATACTAACTATACAATAGCAGAAATGGTGTATGGAGAGAAGATCAAACTTCCTGGAGAATTCTTTGAATCAAATATACAATATATATCACCAGGAACTTTTATAAATGATTTAAAAAATGCTATGCAATTGATGAGACCTAAAGAAACTCAACCGAAAAATCATTCTAAAATATTTGTACATAAAGATTTAGGATCAACTTCCCACGTTTTCCTTCGCATTGACCGGTTACGAAAACCACTCGAACCCCAGTATGAAGGTCCATATTTTGTTATAAATCGTACGCCAAAATATTTTACTCTGAAGATAAAGAATAAAGAAATTAATGTAACAATAGACAGATTAAATCCAGCTTATCTACTATCCCAAGAAAATCCGGAACAGGAACAGCTTGCATCTCCTACTTGTAAAAAGATTAAACCTGCACCACAACCAGCAAAGATTCCAACCAAAGAAATTGTGTCTCAGCCTGTTCTTAAATCAGCTTTAAGACAATCTCGAAGTGGCAGAATTATTAAGACACCATTGAGATTTAAAATTTGACTTCTTACCATATACTATAGCCTAAATAATTACTTCCTACTTTCAAACGTAACCTTGTTACCGGCAAGGGGGGATATGTTGTGAAATGAATCTTAATTTTTTAAAAAATAATGTACGAGTAGTTAATAATTATAAATATCATTTTGTAAATAGTTTTAATTAAAATCGACGACAGTAATATAATTTTGAGATTGTTGTTTTTGGATATTGTTTTAAAAACTATACTAGAATTGGAATGAAGATAAGTGATGTATTTTGATATTATTTATAATATTAATTTAAGGTAATGAATAAGCCAGAATATTGAAACTGTATTATATTGATTTGTGTGATAATGATTTGTTTATTATTTTTATGTTGTTTGTTATTATTATTCTGAAAAATTTAATATATTTTAAGAATTATTTCATGCATTATGTAAAAAACATGTTATCTTTGTGTCTCCTTAGGTTCATACAGAAAGTTGAATTTAATTGTCAGAATATGCCGTTTCATGCATTTTTTTATGTATCGTAACATTGTTACTGGCAAGGGAGTGATGTAACGGCATGTTAATTTTGCTGCCACTAGACGGCTTTACTTGTCAACTAATATTTAATGATCTAGCAATTATTATAATATTAATATAATAATTAGAAAATTGTAAATTCCTTACAATATTTACTGAAATAATAATTATTAATTTTTATAGCAAAATATTCTTTCATAAAATGGTTTTTGTATTTTCTTTTTAAATATATTTTCTGTTAACGCACGGTTATAATATCTTAACTGTTCGATTACTTAACTGCTTGTAAAAAATGTTTTGTGCTCAGATTCAAATCTGGCGTCGCTTGCGAAGTTGCTAAACTTTAGAGTCTGCAGTTGTCAAATAAATCCTATAAAAATTATGGAAATGTTATGAATTTGTGTTATTAATAACTATTTACATAACACGAAGCGCATAACATATAAAAACAATTTCCAATGTTAAAACATATAATGAAATAAAATTTCAATAAAAATTAAAATGAAATCTACGATAACAAATTACCAATTATCATGTAAGAACATTATTATTTTTATGTCATTATTTGTGTTGATTAATTTAAGTCCTTAATCAGCTTGTACCGGTTTGAAAAATCATTGACTTCTTCATCGGTATCTATCCTTCTCTCTCTATATAGGTATATATAATAATAAAAATGATAAAAATAATTTTTTTTAATTTTCATTTTCAATTTTTCTAGCTGGCAAACAAATTTTTGGAGCTCAACCGATTTTTACATGAAATAACAGCTATGATGTTCTACGTTAATCTTTTAATAACACATCATCGGTCTAGGAAGCATATTTAATAATAAAGCAATACTGGTAAAGCATTCCTTTATAAAAATGTATCTGCTTTCAAAGAAGAATTCATAATAATAATACAATACTGGTAAAAGTGGGTAAAAATATATATGCGATTTTAGGATATTGGTTATTTTTGCTTTGACCATTCTCTATAATATTTCAAGCTTCAATTAATCATTACCTTTTAATATTCAAAACCTCTAATGAAAAAATCATTTTAATAAATATAATAATAAAAATATATTTGATATATATTTTAAAAAAATACCAAAATAAAATTTGTAATAAGATCAATTAGTCTTTCAAAATTCAATCCATTTTCCGTTTGTTATTCGGAAATGCCAAAGTCGTATACTAATTATCTAGACGTGCTATTGAACATCTGTAAGGAAAGCTGGGCACATTAGCCTTTTATATTTAGATATCACGAACTTGTAGAGTGATCTATGACTCCAAAAGAAATAAAAATGGTGGGGAGTAATCTGAGGATATCGTGCAGCTTTTAGCGCTCTCAATCCATTTGGAGAAAGTGCTTTTATGCAGGAAAAGGCAACTTTTAAATAATAGTGAGAGAGTGTTTCATGATTTTGACTTCGATGGCATAACAAGATCTGAACATATTTTGTGCAGAAGACATTGATTTGATTATATGGAATCACGAAATGTGTTGCGCGTCTTTTCGCATTGGTTGCGATTCACGAAAAAGGTATTTTCTTTCCACTGCTTTCATTTAGTAGCCGTATCTCTGTACATTTGATTATAAAATACACCATGAAAAAGATATATAATTATAAAAATTTGCCTTTTTATTATTTGATATTTTTTTTCTTAAATAAGGGAATAACTTCTGAAAATCTGTCGAGCTCCAAACTTTCTTTGCCAGCAAGA
>JAOUZG010026841.1:1636069-1651424 GCA_026289955.1 Argiope argentata
ATATATATATATAAAGAGACAGATAGAGGCCGATAGAGAGGTCTCGCGATTTTTTAAAACTAGTTTAAATTGGTTAATGGCTTAAATTAAGATAAAAAGATTAAAATTAAATCTGTAATGCATATTTCAATGTATCATGTCAGAACATCATTTCTTGAATGGCCAAGCATCACGTGCTTGGGCAACTTAAATTATAAATTTATTCATTTTAATTGTTTCATTTAATTAGTAACTTTAGAACTGCCAAAGGTCCAAAAAACTTTGTCTTTCATTAATTGTTTTTTAAGAAAATATAACATTTTCTATTTATTTCATTTTACATAATCACTTGCTGTGAATAACATTTTTCTAGGGGTTTTTTCTGTAGTAATTAACTTAATTTTCTTAATCAGAGATTTTGTAAATGAGATGGAAACGCGTTATTAAAAACTGATTTGTTGACGTGTTTGTGCAGATAATAAAATTTCAATTTTTCACCTACGGATTTTTTCTCTGCTTCATTCCCAAAATAACATCATGTTCTGACATGATAATAAATAATGACTTAAAAATAATAATGTTCTCACATGATAACTTGACATTTACGATCGAATATTTCATTTTCTTTTCTTATTTTCCTTTAAGTTACAATTTAACGTTTAAATTGTAGATTAATATCGAATTTAGAGTTGTATTGTCACTGGGTTATTTCTCCAACTGTCTTCATTTTCGAATGCATGCAAATTTGATAATTGAAAGGTGAAATTACTAAAATAAATATGTAGACTTTTGAATATAAATGTAGTTATGTAGCAAATGTTAATACTATTGATTCGGTTAGAAAAGCAGACGTCCAAAATACAAATTTGGTTTTCTTCTACTTATGCACTAACTGTAGGCATACATTAAATGTAAAAATATAAATCCCCTAAATTTGTTCGTAATAGATGTTTTGGTATCTTTCATCTTACAACAGCATGTCATTAAAGTAAAATAATTTTTATCTTTAATCTATATTCAAAATTTCTATGAAACTAATTCCCTCAAATCATAAATCATTTATGAAGTTCAAGGAAAATTTATGACTTCAAATTATCAAAATGCTCTAAAAATGTCATTAGAAAATACATTAATCTCGCAAATATCAATTGAACTATCCATTACTGAAGTATATTTGTCAACAGCAAATAGTATATTGCAGTTTGTCGTTTTCAAATTAAAATGCGAGCAAACTTTTTCATGATAAATTTATTTTAAAATCACTTATCAATGTCAATCATACCTTCGGTTTAAAATATTCTTTTAAAGTATTTGAATAATATGTTTCCGTTTAAATTAAATATGATTCATTTGCTATTAAAGTTTTTAGAGTAAAATATATGAACTAAATATAGTTAACTTTGAAATATATTTGATTCATATATTTAAATGTAATTTATAATTTATTTTTATTATATTTATTATACAAAAATATTGGCCAATTTTTTAAAAAAAACTTATACTTAAACTTATACTTATTTGTAATTTATTGTCTCTGTATGTCAACTTGATACTATTTTTTTGTGTTATAGAAGAAGAAAATGATATTCATAATACTCATTGAAGGCCAAAATAACACACCTCAAAACAATGAAAGATTATTGTAAATCTTGTATAGTGTAACGGTAGAATCATTTTTTCTTTTGCATGAAAGGACGAAGTCAGTACCAAATACAAATTTTTCTTATTTTCATACTTCGTAGTATGTAATTTTTGAGTTTGACGTTGAAGGCAAAGAATTTGATTTGGGTTTCACTTTAATGTAAGAGAAAGCGAAAGAGAATGATTGACATTCTGTAAGCGCATTGTTTCAATCAGTGCAATATTTCAATGAAGTCATTGGAGGATTCAAAAGTTTGGAGAATTGTTAGTCGTTTGAGGGGGTGGGTAGCCAAATATAAGCCGAATTAGCAGAAGCCATTGGAGATTAACGAATTGTAAATTCATGGATCTTGAAGGTTTTTTGGAGAGTGGAAATGTAAACCAAAGATCAAGACAAGGGCATAGACGTGCAACAACCATCAATTAAGACCGTTATTTAAATCTAATGACTCAGAGGTACAGAAATATGAACGCCACTCTTCTTCAACAATACCTTCATCCGACTACTGGCACAACAGTGTCGGTACAAACTTCTTTAGAGACAAGATATTAAAGTAAAAATTATACAATAAATAGAGGCTATTAATTTGTTCGTAATTAAATTTAATTATGTTTTGTAAATTTAGTTAATTTATGGCCGGCGTCCTGCCGTAGGGGTGATCTGTCGTAGGGATCTCTGTGATCTGTGCGTTTTGCTTTCGAGTTTCGTTTCGGGTATGATTATTCTTCTGTGTTCTATCTATAAGGTGTGTGAATGTGCTCTCCTGTAAAAAGGAACTGTGCAAGCGAATGCGATGAGTGAATAGAAAAAGTCGTGCTCTTGACCCTTGTTACCACTTCTACAAAACAAGAGACGTTGATTAGGTTTAAATCGCTGATTACCTCAGCGAGCTCGTTCATGCTATAAGAAACAAAAAAATCAGGATAATAAGTCAGTTTAGTCCCCATTGGCAAATACGGGAGAAATAATTTAGGAAGAGGTTTTCCTTTTGAATCATAATTTATAGATAAAAAATTCGAAATTTAACTAGCACTCTTCTTTCCAAACTTTTTCTCTACACTATTTGGTGAACGCCTAATTTCGGAAAAGGTTTAAGATGCAGCTTGTAAGTGCACAACTTTCCAATCATGATACTGAATTCAGCTACCCGTTTGAATTTCAACAAAAATAAGTAACAACTACTTCAAGTACTTAAGATATTTTGAGAATGTCTCGAATATTTGTGAAGGTTAGCGAAAAACAATTCATTACCCTATTATGCTGGCGACTAAACGCCAGCTCTACTTATTCAAAAACTGTCAGTTCAGATTGTATAGGTGAAAGGATTAGGATTTGTTAATATAAAAGCCTTTAACAATGGATATTTTCTTTATCCTTTCATCTTTCTTGCTTATGACAGCTTTCTACTGCCCAACTTTTCACTTTGTTTGACAACGAATGAAATTGATAGACAGTTTCTTAAGCTTTATATTTCTCTCATTTTTTATCAGGTGTTTGAACTATTGATATTTAAGCATATTGGGAAATATTTTGCTAAAAGCAGTTGAATATATTTATTAACTAATAATCATGTTATGAATGGTTTATTACTAACCGCATGATAAACATATGTAAATTCGATTAATGTCAGTTTCTTCGGTGGTAACTTGGGTAAAATTTATTTTTGATATGAATAGTTTGCATTGCCACTAAAGAAATTATTTCAATTTAATTTAAAGGTAAAGCAAAAACAAAATATGCCAACATATATAAAATTTTAGCAAAATATTTCTAATCGGAGCAAAGATTTTTTGATTACTTGAAATTACAAAACTACTGAATATTCTTTGGGAGAAAACATTTCATCAACGGTAGGTAAAGATTTTAATACTGAAATTTTGTTTGAAATTTGGAGTTTACTATCAAAATTTAATTTATAATTCAGAATCTGCAATAGGAATCATGGATTGTATTTATTATTTGATTGATTTTCGTTGAAAAAGGTCTTTACTTTTTCTATTTACAAGGCTCTGCTTCATCTGATTCAAATGCCAAACACAAATATAACATCTAATGAAATATAAATGTATCTAATCCAGAATAAGTAATTGGGAATAAGTGGAATCTATGAATTTTGTAGAATTGAAGTAATTCAGCTTGTACACACAGGCATACAGGATGATCAGTTATTCTATAGTAAATACAACCCATAATATAGCGACTATAGACCAATTACTGTTCCTCTACAAGCCAGATATTCACAACAGACTTTCCGACCAACCTGAAGGATCACGAGATGAACAGTAAAATTGAAAGACCTTTCCGTTGCAACAGTAACTTTGATGGGAACTGCGGTTGAATCCTAAGGGCTATCACCGGCTATGGTACAACCCTTCCCGCAAGAAGTGTGTAACGTCATTGTTGGGAGGAGCCAAATTCTCACTTATTTGTGTACCCTCCAAGCTGGCGAGATTCAACTATTATGCTGGAAGCATTTCATCCTCATTTAAAGGTGCCACTAGGGGGACTAGTTGCAGAATAGGAACGTTCCAAAAAAATGAATTATTAAAAAAATGAAAAGGATACGCCGTATAATCAAATTAGAAAAATGTATGTTTTACCATGAAAAAAAGACAAGCAATTCTTAAGAAGATATCTATAAAATTGGTAGTGATGTTTATTATTTGAATTATATTCTTACCGTTATTCGGAAATTGTTCAATGACAGATTATGCCATAATAAATTTGACAATATTGCATGAAATATTCAAGACCAAAATTAGCTTTGTAATATTTTCTAGATGCTGCTTTGTGATAGTATGGAATTTCAATGACAATATTCGCTGGAGTTTCATTATGCTAGGGTTACTTTTAGGGAGTGTAACGATAGAGGAATATGTCCTTTGGAAAATACCAGCTGCTATTCTTGTAGAAAAATGAAATAAACTCGAAATAAGGAAGCATATAATATAATACTATGAGTCTTTTGCGATAATTTACAACAAAAGGATTTTAGGACACATTATGTTACCTTAATATGCTGCATTCTCTTCTGTACAAAGAATTTTCTTTCCCCCTTGCAGTATTGTGAGAAACCAAAAAAATGTTTGGAACTCGACCTCGCTTTCATGGTATCCATCATCATGTGTTTAGTAATATGTTAATTTGAGATACATATGAATAATTGGAAAAAAAAATATTATTTCTTATTGGGACTTGTATACTATGTGCCATTAAAAATGAACATCTTGGGGGGGTTAAGGATAAAAGGAACTTATGGTGCTCCAAAGCATGCGTTGAATTGTAAACATATTAAAATATTTAAAACTGAATGGTGAAACGACAGAATCACAGCATTCATCTTATAAGAACTTTGATAGTTATTCGAAGTTAATACAAGCTGCATGAAGTTAATATGCATTCGAACTAGAAAAAAAAAAGTCAAAAGGAAGAGAATATATACCAATTACTATAGCTTGATTTGAAAATGAAAAGACACTTGAAAAGAACATTTAAAAAAGGAAATATTCTATCATAAATTTCAAATTGTCATTTGAGAACATTGTTATTTTTAAGTCATTATTTACTTTAATTAATTTATGTCATTAATCAATTTAAACCAATTTAAAAACAGTCACATGACTTCTCTATCGGTCTCTTTCCCCCTCTCTTTATTTACGTATAATAATATTTTTTAAAATTTTATTTTTAATTTTTCTACCTGAATAAAAAAGGTTTTAGGGCTATCGAAAAATCATACTTAATAATAATCAATACTGTTAAAAGCAGGTAAACCTTATAAAAACATATCTGCTGTCAAAGAAACATATGTAATAATAATTTAATACTGGTAAAAGCAGATAAAACTATATGCGATTGAAAGAGTTTGATGAATATTGACATTTATGCTTTATGCCTTGCCTACGTGATTTCGACAAATTATTCATTGACAATCAATAGACTTCTCTTTCTCTCTCTCTCTCTTTATATATATATATATATATATATATATATATATATATATATATATATCAATTTTTCTATCTGGCAAACAAAGTTTTGATGCTCTATAGGTTTTGAGGTAAAATAAGTTACAATGTCATAGTTCTACGTCAACCTTTAAAAGCGCATCTGCTGTAGAATATCCGTAATAATAAAATAATACTGGTAAAAGCAGGTCAACATTTTACAAATGCATCTATTGTCAAAAAAGAATATATAATAATACTGTTAAAAGTAGGTAAAAATATTTTTTGCTCGTAAATTTTGGAGACGTCAAAACCTTTTAATTATAATAACATCATGCTGTAAAATGATAAGAATGAATTTGTATTTAGCTATTCTATTTATCTTGAATACCAAAACGATTTATTTAAATATATCTAGAATCGTTTAACATTTAAAATATTCTTTTTTTATTTCTACAGTAATTTTGTTAATTTTTTTATTAAAATAAAAAGTGTACTATATTATTTTGTGTGTACACACTACCTGAAGCTTTAACGAATTCGAAACACTCACTGCCAACTTGCAATTTTTAAAATTTTGTTTTGTCTCAGAACAGGCAATTTTTTGTTTCAAAAGATATTTTGAAACATTTATGAGTTGTTCAAAGTTTGTTCATAGAAAACATATAAAACTGGCATACATCTAAAATAAAAATAAATTGTCAAGAATTAACAAAATCTTGAGTTCTCGATTTTTCTTGTGTGCATACCTCTCCAACATCCCAATCTCAACATCTCAAACTATATTTAAATTTATTTAAATTACTTGCAAATAGGACACGATAAAATTTATTCAATGGCAAATTCATAAAATAAATATTTTGAAAAATCGCATAGTGGAAATGTATTTTTTTCCTATGAAATATAGTAAATAATTTTTTCTTCAGATGAGACACCATGATATTTTTGCACTTTTAAAGTTAATATAGATTCAAATTTATTTTACGAAAAATACTTAGTATCTCATTAAAAAATAGTTAAATTATGTTGAATATAATTCAAATATATTTAAAGATAATTAACATATTCAAATATAACTCCGTTTGAAACATTATACCATGTAATGAAATAATAACTATAAAATGAGAGATATGATATCATATAGCTAAATAATTGTAGAAAATTGCATAAAGTCATTGATATAGGATAAAATCATTCATCTTTTTCGGCATTTCGAACTTAATACGTCATTGATTGCTGCCATTTTTATATTGAAACAGATGTTACTTTGGCAGTATTTATGTTTCTTTACGCAAGGAATAAAACTTTCATCTGATGTTAAAATGTATTAAATGTTAAGTAAAAAGTTACATTTAGATGCGAATTGTTGTAAATAAACAAATAAATATTGATATTAAATAAATATTAATAAAATTTGTATGAAAATCAGATGAAACACTTAGGCAAGCGTTTTCGTCTATTTTCACATATTACTAACAATGGATCACAGTAGGGATGATAAATTTATATTAAATTAACATCGATGGAGAAAAAAGGTCTATTGAAAAAATTTTCTGTTCACCAACGTAATTAGACATTTTTCTGCCATCAAGTTAGTAGCTGATACAACGAATTCATTTTTTTTTGTTGAAAGTTAAAAACTAAGATATTATTTTTCAAATATTTGTGTTTTGAAAGATATAAATATTTTTTGTTAGTAGTAGGTAATTCGATTTCCTAAATAAATAAGGTGCATAACTAAAACTATAAATTGGACTTTAATAACTGAAAAAAATAGGAAAAATTTTAGTAGCTATTCGATTATGCAAAACATATATCCCATTTATTATAATTCCATTTTAAAGAGAGAAAAAACTTACAATGGCGAGGTTAGAACTTTGGAAAAAACACATTTTTACATTAGTAACATCTAAACTAAATTATTCTTTAGAAATGAAATAATATTTGAGGATTTTCAGTGATGAATAGTTGCTCTTTTTCTGAAGTGCTTCTAATTTTAGATATTAAAACATATATTGCTGAATAGCAGAATTTGCCATTAAAATTACATTCACCATTATGTTATGAATTTTTTTCCTGTAATTTCTTTTTAGTTTTTAATAAAATATATGAAAATAAATAAATATTTAATCAAATATTGACATTGGTCATTCTTGGGTCTGAATAAAATAACTTGATTTGAGTAGTACAGATATGTAACTATCAATATTTTTTGATGAAGCAATTTACTTTTTTTTAGATTGCGCAATTTTATTAATGTATATTTGAAAATCATCATAACTGTATTTTATTGTCTACAAAAAGTTACTCTTCTGTAGTTCATAGTGAATACCTTATTATTGAGCACTCAACCTTATTTCCATGATTTATTGTTATATAATTCTAATATTAATATCACGAGCCTATTAATAACAGATCCAACATAGTAGTTTCTATCATAGTATTAAGCAGAACAAATAATAATAAAAAAATAGGCCAATACAGAATTTTTTTTAAAATTTTTGTTACTTTTTATTAAATAATTACAATTAATATAAGTAATTTATCCAAAACTAACTGATTTTCGCAAGAATTGAAATACCTTTCTTCACCTTAACGTGAAAAATACTGAAATTCTTGCCTTTTACCGATTGAGCTACGGCCTGTTGATTTCAATTTTCATTACAAACTGCTAAAAATCTATTCAAAGTATTAAAAATTTAATTTAATTTGATTAATGAATTAATATTTGAAAACACTGTATTAACACCGAGTGTCAACACTACATGTTTAAAAAAATTGCCATAAGTTTAAAAAAATGTATTTGAGCGTCGGCTAATAAATGAAAAGGGTTTTATTACCAAGAGAATATATATATATATATATATATATATATGTATATATGTATATATATAAAATACGCATTTAGAGATTTTCATAAGCATGATAGAAACAATAATTGATCGTATTTGTCAAAATATATGTATAAAAATAGGCTTTTTAAGAGAAAACATTTAAATCAAGAGCGTTTGAATAGAAAAGTCTAATAGTTTTTTTAAATTTTTTCTTGTCTTTTTATGATAAGTGCCTTTCTTTTATGAACTTTCATAGTGACTTCTGAAAAGGAAGATAGACATTCAAATATTTTATATGTCAAATGCATGTGCAAAAATATTATCAAACTGAGAATTTACGTTTTTTTAAATATTCTTATTTGGTTTATATTTCGTTAATGCTATAATATGTATACTAATACAAAAAATAAATCTGTTATCTGTTCATTCATAAATCTGTTTTTCACATTCATTGTGTAAGTTCAAAATGAATTTTCTAAAAATGCTGAAACAATGAATACATATAAACAAATATATAAATTTAATAAATTCAAAAGAACTTTAAATTTTTCATTAAAAATAATATATGATATTAAAATGTTTTTAGTTACAAAAACTGATTTTTTTTTCATATTTAAATAATAATAATTTCATCAGTCACTAATAGAATTGTTTGTAACATAATTCAAAATAGATTTATGTAAACCATAATAAAAGAAATCATATAATGATGGTACCTAGCTTTATTCAGTATTGTTTGGTTTATTCAAAAATTATTTATTTACAACTATTGAATTTTGGTTTCATTTAGCTAAATAATTAGAAAGGGTATAGTTGAATGAATAGTTGTTTTTTTCTTATTCTTATTTGGTTTATATTCCATTAATGCTATAATATGTATACTAATACAAAAAATAAATCTGTTATCTTATAACTAATGAATTTTGGGAAGTTTCTGTTACAACTAATGAATTTTGGGAAGTTTCATTTAGTTGAATGATTAGAAAGGTTATAGTTGAATTCATTACAAGATTCTTTTGATAGATGCAATGCCTTTTAATGGCACTCAGACCCCCAACCTATTACCTATGTAGAAATTTCTTATAATGAAGTCTAAACATGTCACAATTCAATAAAAAAGAAAAAAAAACAAAAAAATTACATAGCTTTGCTAATTTATAAAAGGTACAATTTCCCCAGCATATTTAGAATAATTATATAAAACTAATATGTTATATTTTAATGTTACTATATTTGTTTTCAATAGGGTTCATTGGATTTTGAGACAAAGGCTCATGCATGGAATGAAAAACGAGAACATAAAAAGTGAATCAACAAATAAATTAGTTAGTTTTTTTTATTGTAAGAGTGGATTATAAAGGGATAAATTCATATCTGAATTTTAATAACATTTGGTGTGTAAATATAACCTTATTTTTATCAATTTAGTATTCTCTATCTTTATATCCTATTCCAGTTCCATTTCTAAAATGAACCTTTCAGTAGGTAACATGACAGTATGGGTCATTCAGATTCTTCTTTGATAGAGTTTTGATTTTATGTCTTCGCAAGCCAAATAGCATTATTAATGTGTTAAAATAATTGTATTAGACCAGTGCTTTATATATTATTAGTGTTGCTGCTAAAATCCTGACTCAGAATAATACAAAGCCTATTAACTCAAGCAGTTAAGTAGTTAAACGGGGTAGTTTATTTTCCTGTACACAATTCTTCAAACTCTGTTAGTAATTACCCAAACCTGCTTTCAAAATGAATGCACGATAAAATTTCATTTTTTATACATTATAAGAAAATTGAATGGAAGAGAACATAACACTGGACTGTGACATCATAAAAACGACTTTTTTATAATTATAAATTAACACGTCAGAAACTAATGTTTTCTTAAAGTGAATATCTCTTCTTCTCGGCTGGCTTAAGGTGATTGGCCATTTTATTAACTATTCAGTATCGCATTCGAAAATGTACTTATAAGTGAAAATCATTGGATTAGGATTTTTTTAAAAAAATTATAATATATATATTAATATTTATAATATATATATTTAATATATTTTTTAAAATTATAACCGGATTTGTTAATATTTTGTATTTATAAATGAAAATGTATATCCAAATTGCTAATACCGGATTTGGAAATTTCTATTATTTATGACTGTTCAAACATTAAATTTTTTTTGTCTGGAATGTTCACTCACCTAAATACAAAAATGATTATTTTCTTATTGATATTTTTCTTTTTAGATTTACTTAAAAAAATCTATGAATTGCTATCGGATCTGTTAAGATATTTTTTTATTCTTAATTTATTGCATATTCGATGCAATTTTATAATAAATTACTTCGAAAATTTCTCAAAACCATTTCTAAATACCTACAATCGGCATTGTTCTAAGAATTGTTTTTGTCTCATTATTTTATTCATAAAGAGTTACAGAATTTTAAGAAAGTTTAAAAAATAAAGTTTATTATATAATTCCTAAAATATTTTTTAAAATAATATTTAAGGTAAAATTACATTGTAAAAACTTTAAATTTTTTTTACTTGTAGAAATTGTGAAATTTTTTTTAAATACATTCTAATAAAGCCAAAAGAATTAAATAAAAAGAAAACCTTTTCCTAGAAAACATAGATCAAAGTTTTTCTTTCATACTTTTGTATTCCATGAGGAATAATTGTAAATCAAATAAATAGTTTTTTCTACTAAAGCAATTTTAATCTTCGTCATTTCAGTTTGAAATATCAACTGAATGTGTTTGATAAAAATTACGAGAATGAAAGAAAATTTACATTCTATTGTTAATTATTGTCAAAGTGTAATTTGATCTAAAAATGCTATTGGCAGTAAAAAATTGTCAAATTAATGCAGATAAATTTTTTTAAAAAAATAAAAATAATGATGAGAGATAGAGACTATTTTTTTCTAATAATAGAAAATAAATTCAAGAATATAAGAATACTTGAAAAAGGTTTTCAAATTAGTAAGAATCGATCAAGAAATACTGTTTTTTTTCTTAGAATTTATTTCCAACGTATAGGTTTATAAATCGTTACAATAAATTGGTTCTATAAAACGGAATGAATGATATATGGATTGAAAGCAGTTTCTAATTTTTATATATTTCCAAGCAAACAATAAATTTTATTCTGATATACTTGCTCTTAAAATGATTCTTGTTTTATTTTCTAAATAAATTTAAAATTTATTCTAATGTTACCTGATAAACGAATAAATAACTCTAATATAGTAAGTATAAATTTATAAATCATTATAAAGAAATAGAACAAACTAGGTCTTTTAATAACTGAAACTTCAAATGAATTTTGATGCTGTTTGGTTTTTGATAACATTAAAATAATATTAAAATTTCTCAGCAATAAAAATGTAATAAAATTATATTAAAATGTACTCAGATGAAAATTCCAAAATTCTAATTGAATAATTTTAAAAGATTTTGAACATATTTTCTTCTTTAGTTTGTTTATTTATTTATTCTAAACATAACTATTTAAAAGTCTAAACGAAGATAATATTTAAAATTGTATTACGTAGAGAAATTCAAAAGTATAATACATAAGAAAATAATATAAATTTTCTAAGAATTCAAAGATTGGAAGTATAAATTGCTACTCTTTAGGTAAATTAATACAATCAGACATTATACATTGATTGATCATGACAGAAATATCTAGAAGTTTCTTTTATTAAGGTTAAAAAATCGTTTAATTAATACTACATGAATAATAATAATAATAAAAAACTCGTACTAATACTTCCATAAATTATTTAAATTTATAGAAGGATTAGTCTTAAAATTGTCTAAATTTAAAGTATTATTAAATAATGAAATAATATTAAAATTATCAATTAAAATATTGTATATCAAATAATATATAATTATGAATTATTATAGAATTATTGTATACAAATAAATATAATTTTAAATGTCTATTAAATTTAATTTATCAAAACAATTTCAACGAATATGTTATCTAAAAATGTGAAATAACATATCTGGAAAAACCAAGTTTCAAAAACATAATAGACTTTAATAGTCTGTGGGAACTGTAAGAGGAAGATAATAATAGAACATGACATTTATTATTTACTTTAATTTATTTTGCAACTTTAGAAAAAATTTAACACAAGTATGTATTAGCATAATTTTACATATTTCTACTTTTCCCGGGGCACGCATGGAATTAAAATCAATGTTTGTTAAAACCAATGTGAATAATGCTTTCTAAAATATCTCCAATAAAGGTTTTATCTCCTTCTTTGGATCTTAAAGAGCAACAGTTACGAAAAATAGATTTTTAGTTTTAATAGTATTAATGTTAAATTATTTATATTAAAATCTATTTTTATTAGTATTAGTATTATTATTAGTAAATAATATTAAAATTTTAAAGGAATAAAAAATGTAACAAAATTGTATTAAATTGTACTTGAATTAAAATAAAATGAATTGAATCTAACTTAACCGAATCTAATGTACGAATTTATGTCCGGATACCTTTATTTTGCAAATCGAAATTCAGCCCAGAACTATAGTTTTTGACACGATGTACTATATTCTACGGATTCAAGTCAATGCATTTATGAATGAATAAGTATTCAGACGAAAGTAAAGGCACAGACAAAAGTACAAACAAATAACCTATCATTTGAAAGAATTTCTTTCAAGATGTAATAAGAATTTACATTTTAACTAAGCCAATCTATCAAATATTATCTAATTATTTTCTTTTTATATTTACAGAGTCCAGTTTTACTCAGACTGATTTCTTTCTACTAGATTTCGTTCAAAATTTGATAATAGCTACAAACTACTTAAATACAGATACTAAATTATATGTTTCTAGCTCAAATTTCTTTGGAGTTATCTTGTTCATGCACACCCATAAAGAAGCGTAATATTGTTACAAACCTGTAATTTGGTATCCCAACATTAATAATGTCAACTAAAGAAGGCTATTTTATGATCAGACCTGTTGAGTACTGAGCGGGTGCTACGTCAGTAATCTCAGAGCTTTGCAAACAACTTGGCGGTCAGTTGGCGTCTTGGTGATAAATTTGGCAACTTTGGCGACAAAATGGATATTGTTGGAAATTTCGAGAATTTTAATAATCTTTCCAGTAGAAACAGAGATGCGCCCTCATTGGCCCAGAAAATTCTCGGTTCACCTCGCGGATGCTTAAAACGGCTAGCACTTTCAAGCTTTAGTGTGAATTGAATTGAACCGGAAAATGGCGGGGTAGAAGATAAGTAACGAGTCTTTAAGAGGATAGCGAATAAATGGTTCAGTACTAGCTTTGTATGGAGCTCAAGTTAATGCTGAACTGCTGTGCTCTGAATCCTGTTGTCTACTATGGAAGCAGTGTCGTGTAGAGTAGCCAGTCATGTGTTTATAAATTGGCATCTAAATACAGGAGACAGTGAAAACTTCAGCCGTTTGGAGAAACTATTGAGTGAAGGTAGAAGGATCTCCTCTCTTGATGGATTCTATTTAGTCACTTTGTGGTATATGGACGATTTCCATTGGTGGGATACTTTAAGTTATAGTGTAAAGCTGTCTGTTTGTATCAGCTCTATGTATTTGTCGTCTTTATGATAGTGTCTTCGAGTCAAATAAACGTTACTGTTTCCTACTGAGGCCTGTTGATTGTTCTCATGCTATACACTTACTACAAGTGAATCTTTTGATCCGTAATATTACCAAGAAAGGTCTTTCTGAACGGATTATTGAGTAACTCACCAAAAAGCGAGTACTATTAGTATTTGACCATTAAGCATTTTCCCCTATATGTAAATTTAAGCACGCCAAGTGAAGATGACTTCCCTCACTGGTACAAATACTCGGAAGATATGGCAGTTAGGAGTAAGATAAAGTTTCAGAAATACCAATGTTCATTGCCTTTATTGTAAATCGATTTTGTAAATAATAGTTTCCTTAATAAAATACTAGTGGTCTAGAATAAAAGTTTGATATATGAAGATTTTTCAAAATATCAAGTTCAGAATTTTTTAAATGATTCAATACTTTATCTATATTACGTATACAAGAGGGTAAAAGATTATTTTTTAAATAAACAGAAATTTGCAATAAAATATTTGTGCTCCATAGTAGTAACTGTGTTCTAGAATGAAATGAAAGTTACATGAAAAATTCTGTGAGATATGAAAAAAAGTAAATTTATGTTTTAGCAAAATAAAATAGCTGGAAAAATTTGAAAATCAATATCATAGAACCATGTGAATTTCAAATACTTTTAATCAAATTATTGTTCTTGTAATATTTGTTCAAATTATTGTTGCTTATTATCTGTTTGATTAGAAAGTTATATTTTTCTATTAATGAATACATATAACAAGAACATGGATAATGATGGACAAAATGTATGTTACTTATTATATTATATATAAATAAACATAAAAAAATAGATATATAAATTATATATAAGTTGAAGTTTTATTATATATAAGATTCCAAGTAATATCCAAATGTATTCAATGCATTAAATTATATTCAGTTATATTCTACAAAATAACAATTAAAGGTTTTCTGAAATGAGTTTCAACTATTTTTTTATTATTTAAGATGTCCTTTAAGAACTTCTGCGCGTTTATTTTTGTACAAGAAGAAAGAGAGAAAGCACAATAAGCAAGGAAATAAAAAAATCTCATAAAACTGTCAGAAGAAAGAACTTAAATTGCGTTTGAAAGAAAAAATGTGACTTTTACACTTAAGGATTTTAGCAACATTTATTGGCGGAAGGACGAACCGATTTCTTGATATTAGTTTCTCTTTCTGCGAGAGCATTATCTCAAAATAGAATGTTTCATTAAAGGCAGAAACCTAGCCAATAATACTAAAACCTGATATATGAGATTCCGTTTATAATTTGGCGGATTTGTTAGTTTTTTTTTCTTTGCAGGGTAGGTGTTCA
>JAOUZG010026841.1:1651434-1676321 GCA_026289955.1 Argiope argentata
ATGAATACATCGTAATCGTGAGAGAAGGAATGTAGTTTAACCGGTTTGCACTCATCTTAATTTTTGGAAGCTGATGAATATCATCAGATCATTTTTATGTTTCTGATTGATGGCCTTTTAACAATTTCTCTATAAGAATTGTGTACAATTATTTACTAAAAATTTTTAATAGACACTTTTAATCTTAAAAGTTTAAATAAATCCCTGCCTCTGCTAAAAATATAGATGAATTGTGTGTACTAGCTCTAGTATGTCTAGACCATTTGATCTGCAGCTGCCAAATTTGGTAAAATTTTCTGAAAAGGAATACATTATCAGAGTGATAGTTTAAATTTAAATTTGTATTTGAATGATTTCAAAATAAAACATATTTTCAAAATTTCAAAAAATTGTCTTTTAAATTATGTCAAATCAATAGTTAAATTTATTTTTCATTTCATTTTTTTGAATTTTAATTTAATTTAATTTGAATTGGATTAATTTGAATTGAATTAAATTTAATTAAATTTAAGTTGAATTGAATTAAATTTAATTAAATTTAAGTTGAATTGATTTTAATTTAGGTTTATCAATTTAAATTTCTTTTTGATTGATTTTTAACAATTTGTTATACCGTTGAGTTCCTACTGTTTTAATTGTTTCTTAAATATTGAATCGTGTGATTTTCTTTCATTCTTAAAAACTGAAGAAATTGAAACCTGCTTAATGTATGTACAGTTTGTAGGACAAATAAAAAATAATGATAAAATAACAGAAGAATTTAGAATGGGATTGGAAAGCTATAACAATTATTAATATAGTGAAGAAAATATCGGGACATTTTGAAAATAAAGGAATTGGACATTAAAGCTTATAATAGCATTTTGATATTATATACTCGTCGTTATAAAAGGATTCATATACACAATTAACATTATGCAAGTAACAGCCTTATAACTGAACACTTTAATACCAAGCAGTTTGGCGAAGCCATAGATGATAATTTATATTTAAATGATTTATATGAAACTAAATGGAAACACAATTCTATCGAATCTGCCAGTTTCTTGAGGTGACCAGATCTTTAATAAGAATTGAAATCGTTTTTAAAAGTTGAGGTAATTAAAAAGCAGCTAAAAGTATTTTTTTAAGCATTCATAAAAAATTTCCTGGAAAATTTTGATTTAGAAATTTTCTAGGAGATAAATTGAATAACTGATAAGTAGTGGGAAACAGAGTTCAAAGAATAAGGACATATTCATTCAAAAAAATTATCCAAACATATTTCTAATACTTTACTTTTGAAATGTACATTATTTAAGCCGAATAAAGGCAATTTTTTTGTATAGATAACAATTTTAATCAAGCATTTTCATTGTCTTAATATTTTTCAAAATTTATACTAAAATATTACAAACTTACCTCAGTTAAATGTATAGTATTTAATTGCTTGTTTCTAAACCTCATGTTTGCTTGTCAGTTCAAATAAAATTGTTTATGGATAATAGACTTCAGTAATTATTTTATTTAAATTTTTACTCTAATTTTATATAAATTAAATAAATCCAACTATAAGTACAAATGGAATCATTTGATTATTTTTTCATACATTTGATTATTTTCTGAACATATTTTTGAAGTCCTAAATATTTTGTTTCAATTAAAATATAAAATTTTCAATATCTTTTTAACTGATTATTGAAGAAAGTAACAGTTTATATAAGTCAAGATCATTGGTTGCCTGACTTTATTTGAATTCTTCTTACTTTATTTTTACGTATGTTCACACTGTAAACGGGATTTTGGCCATGTTTATAAAAAATTATTTTCTAATTACTTAGTTATATTAAATATTTTACTGATAAGATGAAAGATTTACAACAATTTTTTTTTCAAAAGGGGTATTCTTGGAACCTATTAAAAATAAAATAGCTTTTTTATCCTCATTTATCTGCCTTTGTACGGAGCAAATTATCGTTCATTTCCTTTTGTACATTTATTAAAATTATTTTTGAGGTATTATTCGAATTTCATATCTGTGTCTTTGAATACATTCGTTTGCATCTATACTTTTATATTATGTATTTGAATTTTGAATATTTTCTTTTCTTTATCGTGATTCAATACTTGTATAATCTCATTTAATGTATGTTTCCGTTGGTATTTGAGCAATTTTGTTTCATTTTCGTTTGTGTTTTCACAAACTTTTGTGCGCCTTTTCTGGTTTTCTCTTTTTCATTGCATTTGTGCATTCATCCGTCACGCTTGAAATTACTTTTTGAAAAATAAAAATGAGTATATGTGTATGTATATATGTGATATATTTTTTTAAATAAACAGTTATTAGTTGCAACATTTTTTTCATGCACTTTTCATTTTAATTCTACTAAAATAAGATTTTATGTGCAAAGTATTTCTTGAAAATATTAGTTGATAATTTTTTACATTAATATTACGTAAATATTTATAGTTCCAAAGTTATTTTAGATACTTATATATTATTTTATATTACTGGATAAACAACTACTTCTAGTAATGATTCTTTCTAGTAATGGCATAGTAATTCTAGATTCTTTAATGCCAAGTCATAGTAATTCTCTAATGAACACTTTTCACATAACTGGTTTCTTATGCTATTTCCTCGGGGACTGTTCCATTAATTTTTGTTTCTGCTTTCCTGGAAATTCTTGCTGAAGCAAAGGTTAACGTGTTTAACCTTATTTGCATTCATTTTATTAGTTTTCCACATCTAAGGATTTCCTGGAACGTCTGGGAATTTGTGACTTTTATCGTAATGCGTATGCATCGGAGGTTCTGTAAGAAAATTGGTATCAATAAAATTCTATTTCTCTTTGGTTCCATTATTGTGTTTTGTAGTTAATACAAACTTTGCTTCATAGACTTGTTAATGTTGTGTTTGGTAACGACACTTTCGTCATGAACTTCTCATGAATAATTCTGTTTTTTCTTATTGTACTTAAGAAATACTTTCACTTTCACTTTATTTCTTTTCGAACATCTATTTATTTTCTAAGTACAAAAGGCATTGGATGTATTTTAAGGCTTTTACTACATTTCTAAATAGAAATTTAAATTTATGCATTTATATTTTTTCTTATATTTAAGTTAAAGTCAAATTTGTGCTTCCAATCTCTTAATTCTTTTTCATTTTACTGCGAAATTAGACACTGCCATAGTCTATATTATTTTATACAGTTTCTGTTTATGAGGATAGTGCACGACCTATATTCAATTAACTTTTCAAAACCATACTGCATCTTGCAAGAGTAACAAATGGGTGCTGTTTCAATGAACATACTTTTCATCCATATTCTTTTATAGAAGAGGTAATCTACCTCTCTCTCTCACTAAGGAATCTTAATCTTGGGCAAAGCCCTAAATTCAACAAGAACACATAATAGAATTGTACAAGAAAAAAATATGATTATATATTATTATGTGAAAACATGATGGTGTTTTGGTTTGAGGTTTTTGAAAACTCAAAATGAGTGGGCAACAAATTGGCAATTTATCCTTTTTGAGGCATCAATTTTTGATTTTTGGGTTATTAGGAAATAACGTGAAAAGTTATCCCATTTGGTGATTTATAGTTTAAAAAATCCTTTAAAATTAGAACTTTAATTAAATTCAAAAGTTTATGTCCATGACAACATTGTTACATTTTTTAGTTATTAAAAAGTTTTTATCATGTGAATACATGATGCTGTATTAGTTTGATGTATTAAAGCCATAAAATGAACGGGCTGAAAATTGGCATTCTATCGCTTTTGTGGCTTCAGTTATCTAAAAATTGGCATTCTATCGCTTTTGTGGCTTCAGTTATCTGCTTTTAGGGTTAATAAAAATGGAATAGATGACTCTCACATTTGGCGACTCATCACCAACAAAAATTTACGACTAGGCACAAATGTCCACTTTGTACTCGATTCTCGATGTATAGATGCCTGCATATTCTGATAATCATATGATTGTTTCGAGCTTGTTTAAATTAAATAATGACACATTAAATGAGACAAACAAGGCCTTAAAAAATAACAATTTTCTCACATGATAATATGAAATTTAAAACAGCAAATTTCAATTTTTCAGTTTGAATTTTTTGTTTCATTCAATTTTATTGCAATTAGGCACATAATTACAATTATAGTAACATAATCGCTTAGAAACTTCCTCTTATTTGTGTTGTTAGAGATTTTCACTTTTACATTTATAGAATACTTATTTACACTTATACATTATAGAATGAGATGGTCAACTTTTAGAAAGGTGTGGCTCAAAATAGGATATAGATTGACTCTTTAAGACGTTGCAACTACATTCAAAATTTTATTTGCTATTCTTTACATCTTGGCGTTATTCTGTTCATTTTAATGTGGACAAACATATGAATAGACTAGTTTCCTGTAAAAGAAATCAGTTCAAAATTGGTACAAATAGATAAATTCTATGTAATGATCACAAACCTTATTTCAATGTTATTGCTGAATTTTTTTCAAGTTATTAAATTTAAAAAATTAGAAAAAAATTGTGAATTCAGTCTCTGACAAATTTAAACATTGCAATTCGGGGAAACGTCCAATCTCAATATTTTAATAACTCCAAAACTTTCTGCACTGAAAGTAAAAATAATATATGTTTTTTTTTTAAACTTTCATGTATATGGAGTACAGAGGAAATATTACAAACTTCGTAAAACTTGAATGAGAATTTGATAAATATCTGCGGTTTAGACATCCTTTAATTCGAAAAACATATTTCGAAAATAACCATCCATTTGCTTGTGACATATAATTTCAAAAATGCTTCTGGCATCTTAGTCGAAATTTGGTATATGATCTTCACACTAAATTTGTATATTTTAAATATAATTTTGGGCAAATTCCATTCAGAGAGAGTCTGTGTGTCGGTCTGACTGTTCGAATATAAGTTAAATCGGTAACTACAAAACAAACAGAGCTATCTTGATAAAAATCGGTACTGAGATTTAATATCTTTGTGTAGATATATATAAAATTTTAAGACAAATCCAATTAAGCATTGATTTTCTGTCCTTCTGTAATTTTATGAAAAAGCAACTACGATAACTCGAAAAGGCGATGAATTCAATATATCGTATTTTTTGTGTGGTTTTCATTGCAATTTTAGTTTTGTCTTACATTTTCTTTTTCATCGAATGGAAAAGAATTATCGAAAACACAAAATTTCAGAAACTATTAACCCCATAATACGGCTTAATCTATAAAATCATCTCCATCACGTATCCCATGATCGATTCAGTAAGAATGCTTAATTCATGCCAAAAGTTAATACATCGTAAGTACAATGCGCCATTATAATCTTTTTTGTGGTAACATTTTGTTAGAGAATATACAAGTAAGTCTTGGGGAGACAACTTCCCCTTATTTAAAAATGCAATCTGAATTTAAAGTACAATTACTAAATTATTGCGATGCCAAAATATATCTTGAAAATATGGATCGATCGAATTCCATTACAAATAAGAACACGAATATCGAATTAAAATGATATTTCTTCTTCAGGGATTATTTAAAAACTTTAAACGATTTAATTTGTCTATAATTAAGTATGGATTTACTACTTTAGAATATATTATTAATCTTTTATATGCACTTTAGTATTTAAATATGAAATTCATATAGAAAACTAATGGAATTTTTCTATTATGTATGAAGTCTTAAATCAATTTTACATTTCTACGTATGGCTACAACTAGGATTTTATCCTTCAACAAAATGATGGTAATTGAGCTGTAAAGTCTAAAAATATGGCTTTCTTATCCAGTTATATTAGGGCAATTACGATTCTTTTGAATATATTTAAATTAATTTCAATGGCAATTGATTTTGTGTAAAATAGTTATTTAATTTATTGAATTAGTTATGGGGTATTTTAGCTATAAACTGTATTGTTATTATTTTACGTCAAATCATTAAACATATATTTTGGAAAAATAAATATGATGTTTGCCCAATCAGCGGATTGGGAACATTTTTTATCAAGCATATTTGATGTCTTGTGGGAAAAATTTATGAGATAACGAAACATTTTCAAAACACATGTTTTTGAACCATTTTTTAATATATGATTAAAAATTTTTGAACATTTTACTTCTATTAGCAGAATTTTCCATATTGAAATGATGACATTTAATTAAAAAAAATTTCAAAAAAATTCCCAGAATTAAATTTCAATTTCAATTAATCCTAAGAATTTCTTACTCACGCATAAACAAACGGTTATTAAATTGGAATTTCAGTTCGTTATAAAAATTTAAACTATCCTGATAATGGTAAAAATTATTCTTATATTTTGTTTTTGCTAATTCCCTTAGTTAAGTTTTAATATTTTTAAACAAAATTTTTTCCATTAATAGAAAATATCCCTTCAATTATTTCATTTAATCATTCAATTATTAAAATTTCCAAAAAAGGAATTACTTTCTCTTGAATAATATTGAAGCTTCAAAATAACAAGTGATAATATTTCTTCAAACATCTAAACTCAGATAAAATTCTATTTTAAGCAGCCTGAAACCCATTAAGTGAATACTATTAATTCGCTAACTGTGCCTTTATAATTAACAACACTGAAATATTTGACTCAAAAAAATATTATCTTTGTACACTTATATTTATGGATTCTGAAGTAACTAATTAGTCCTTTTTGAAACTAATTACATTTTAAAGTAACTAATTAACGTTTCTCTCAATTTATTGTAGTGACTATGCTATTTCGAGTGTCATTCTATGTTTACTCATTTGGGAGGAAGTATATTATTCTAAAGGAATAGCATTTCTCCTAGGAGTGACGTTTACTATTCTGGGGACATCCACTCCGATGCTCTATCTAAATGCTATCTATTTATAAAGTTGAATCAGTTAATGGTGAAAGCGTTGCAAGCATGATATTGATATGGATTGCTCTTCGTTTAGTGAAGATCAGATGGCCTCTCCAATGGTATACAAAATTAGTCATTCTCCTCCTCGCTGTATTTCAACTGGTGCTGAGTCACTTACACCATGTCAACTACCGCTGAGTCATCATTGAGAATTCGGAAATTTTTGTTAGAGAGCATGATTGATCTTAGCTGGAAAGACATTTATTTTCGGTACACATGTTTCTGTCTACTAGAGATTAAGTATCTGCTATCATATCCTTGATTGTTTGAAGACAGCAGATGTTTTTAGAATTTTTTTAAGAGAGAAGAAAGATAAAAAGGAAAATGCTTAAGACTTTATTTGCTGTATATTTTGAGCGACGCAAGATACGCTGTTATTCATTTAAAAGAAAAGAATATATACTTTTTCGTGTGAGGATCTTGCTATGTATTTAATAGAAACATTTTAAACGAAGTTCTGTAATAAGTGAGAAGAAAGCTGGTAGTTCTGTGATACAGTAGGAGTTTGCTACTCTTATTTATGTACTGCCCAGCACAACAATTATTAAAATGCATTAATTAAAATTTGGGTGAATAAATTGATAAACTTGATCTTCATTATAAAAAAAGGTCTAGAAAAATGCATGTATAAAAAATTTATATTTGTAATTTTTTTTCAATACATTCTATGCCCCATCTATCTCTTTTTTATATTTTCACGAAGACTGAGTTAACGACAATGATAATTAGAAACAATTGCGTTTATTAGCACCAAGCTACTCACTGGAGAACAGAATGAAAAAAAAAATCTTTTATACATCTGGAGAATATTCGAGAATCAGCTCGCTCGAATGGCAAAGCATGTTCTAGAATCATCTTGATTTCAGAGATTTAATAAGAACAAATTTATATTGAAATTCCAGTCTTTGGATGAGTTGCGCTGGCCAGGAATCGAAACAATGACCAAAGAATTCACAGACCCATTCTCTGCCAATTGAGCTATGGTGAATTACTTTCTTTTTCGACAATATTTTTAACTAAGCTGAGTACTTCACATAACAGTATATTAACTCATAAAAAGAGATAGAAAGCACTTCTAAAGTAATACTACTGAGTTCAAACAAATCTGTTAAAACTTATTTCTTTAAGAAAAAATGGATGTGTCTAGAATTTGCTCACTTTATTTTTTCCTGTAAATATTCAGTACATATTTGTGATTTTTTTACTATCGGTAATGCAAATATATAAATCATCATTTTGTCATATTCTTCACTGACTTCTTTGTTTTTTTTATTGTATTTTCCATAGTTTAAGAATATTTAAATAAATAATCCAAAGTAGATGACATTCTATAAGAGATCACAAGATTTTTTTTTGAAAATTTTTAAATATGTGAACGAAGACAGGATATTATTTCGTTAAGGGGTTAAAATTAAGAGAGGTCTATGAAACGTGTCCTTATCCTTATGAAACATCAATAACAAAGCCTGCCAAATATATGAAGAACTCCTCCGCAATGAATCGTACTGGTACTTAAGGTGATAAAAAAATGTATTTCTCATAGGATGTTTGATCATTCTAATCATGTATATAAATTCCTTACAGCTCTAAAAATATCGACATCATTTTTCGAAAACGAGAAGTTTTAAATACTCGTAATAATAATTATAATAATGAAAAGAGTTATGACTTGTGAGTTGCAATATATTCTTTCCCCAATGTGCTTAAAATTTCATAGGATATTCACGTTTCAAATGTTAAAAAAATTCCAGTGATTTAAGATTTTTCAAATGAAAATATTTAGGATTTTATTATATGTATTATTATATAAAATATTATTTAGATTTCAGTGATTCATCATTCACAATTTTCTTATATTTTTCATGACTTGTTGAAATTTCAAATGTCTATCAATAAATCTTCGCGTCGATATTTTGGTATAAGGTATGATTAAATGTGTTCTATTAACTCTGCTGAACACGACCGGGTTACAGGGATATTCGGATTTAAACTAGTTTCTACCGTAACGAGAAATAGAGGATGGAAAGCAAGTTATCGTCAAAGGCGTCTTCGGTGGTGGGAAGACTATCCTTTATTCATATTTGGCAGGGATGAAATATTTCCTCCTGGATACTTTCGAAAAGTTATGGAGATAAGTAAGGGTTAGCTTTATAAAGTTGTTGAATGCGAATAAAACATTTTCAAATTTTCAAGATAAAAAATCTTATTATAAAGCCGTTATTTAAAACGTAAAATGGTATATTATTTAATTAATCTGAATGAAAAAATATTTAAGAAAAAGAATATTATACATAAATATAAATTTTTTGAGAAATTTAATTAATACATTTTATTTTGACGAAATTTGATATTCAAAACAAATACTATTTGTAACAATAAGGATATACAGAGTCCTTGTAAACTGAATTAATTTTTTATTTGGAAAATAAATTGAAAATATTTTGTGCAGAGTTAATAGTTTTGAGTTGACTATTGATGAAATCATATATCAGAAATAAATACAATCTCACAAGTTGTATTAAATTTATTAGTAAGATAGAAGAATTTTGAAATTCCACAGTTTCTTCATTACAATATACAGTTTTAATGGTAAATATAATAATATAAAATGCTAATATTAAATTAATAATTTAATTGTATTGAATTTCAGCTTAATACTTGATTTTATAATTGCTATTTGATAATAAAAATAATTTCAAGATACCATGATATCAGGGTACAAATATATTTAATCCCCTTTTCAGTAAACTTAATTATAATTCCATTAATAGAAAATTCATCTTTAAATTTATAATTAAATTTGTTATCTCTTAAAATTAATAATATTCATATATCGCTAAAAATATGAAATGACGGATATTAAACTTTAATTTGAAGGGATTAGAAAATCTATTAATAAGGCATGTATGTATAAGATAATATAATTTCTGAATAACAATTTATGATTTATTTTTGAATAGAGCTTTTCAGAGACCTATAATTAAAATACGTTTATACTAAGGTTTTCAAAACTTTTTTTTAAATTTGAAAGAGTTAAAAATTTTGACAACATTTGTTAAATTTCGAATGATTTGAATTGATGTTAAGAAAGTAAATATTAACGAAAACTTCCATAACATTTCTCTTTCTAACTAATTTAATAAAAAAAAAACTCTGAAAGTACAAACAGATTTGTTTAAAATATTTTATCGTCGATATTAACTATTTGAAACAATTATGTTTTCTTAAATAGGTTTAGGTTTAGAAACGTTTCTCAGATTTTTAAATTCATTTAAACAGAAGTTTTCCAGTATATGCTTAATTGAAAAGGGAATTTTTTATCTTATCTAATATATTTTTTTCTCTTTAACAAAACAATAACTGTTGATTTCTTATGAAATGTTGTTTTTACAGGTATGTTATGTGGTATTTGTATGACAATGGCTTTTGAATCCAATGTCCATTGACATTGAATGACTGCAGCTCCCCATATATGTAAATAGCATTCAAATTTGTCACTACTTTTAACATTTCCTCGTAGTTTAACATGAAAATTTATTCACTTTAATTGTGTGATCGCACTTTGTTTTCCTTTGATTTAAATATTGGGAATCATTGTAAGTGTCCGGACATTTGTCATACAAAGTTGTTGCATTTTGCCCATCTTAACTTTAAGCAAAATGACCCTAAATTGTCTAATTAAGATTTATTTGCATCACTCATGAATTAAAAATTTCATTTTAAGAATTTTCCTATTTTGTAAAGCTTAGTTTGAAATGCTAACTTATTATTAACTTTGTGTTATTTATTTTATTCTATTTCATTTTATAAATTATTCTTCAGTGCTTATAATCTATTTCATTTGTCAGCTTTTGCAATTCTTGCAGTTTCCTGAAATCACCGTCTTTTGGTTTAAAAATCTTGTATATTAAATGAAATATAAAAAAATATACAATTTTAAATTAAACTGAGAAAAATCAATTATTTATACCCTCAATTTGAAATGTATTATCTTCTACAACAAGGACTTTATGAGCATTGTAGTTTTCCTTTATTATTTTCCTATTTTTGTAAAATAAGTCAAAATAATGAATAGAACTTAACTCCGCAGATTTTCTGAAATGCTTATCATTATTTTAAAATAATCCAATCTGAATTGCATATGGCAAAAGTTTTCAACTAATCCAATCTTTGAGATATTGAGTAATATTTCGTTTTGCGTAGAATTTCATGCTAATTACATAGATTGAACATGACGACGTTTTCTCGGTACTTTATAAGGTACCATTGTTAAAGGGAAGAATTTTTTTAACATGGCATAATTAGATATTAGAGGTTACAGGTATTTAATCTTATTTAATGATTAGTAAAATAAAGGCACACGTATGATGAAAAACTCAATGTTGTGTATGTACTGAGTGGTATTAATCATTAAATTTTGCTTGGATACATTTTATTCTGCTATAAAATTTGTGTAAAACAATTCCACAGTTTACACAATGCAGTTTTTATTTATATTTCTTGAACCAATAAAATATCCTTATGTTCATTCAGTTAAATTTTGAAGTATAATTAATATTTCCCCTCTACATGTACGAGAAAATTTAAATATAAATTTATTTTTTAAAGATTTTTGTGATTGTTATTGCATTAGTTTTAAATTTAAAAAATCAATTTTTAAATTTAATATTTAGTATTGTAAAATATACACAGTATTTAATCAGATTAAATATTTAAAATTTATAATAAACTTTAATTTATTTACATTCATTTCTTATTTTAACTTTCAATGAACCTATGAACCTAGATATTGAAATAATATAGCAAAGTTAAAGGACGTTTGAATTGGTATCGTTTCAACTTATGAATTTAAACAGTTAAACAATTTTATATTAAATAAAATTTAATTTAAATGTCTTTCGATATAATGCTTAATATTCCTAATGAATTTTTATATATGTCCTTTATTCATTGAGCTAACTGCTTTTGAAAAGCAATTTGATATACAATCTCTGCAAATTAATATGCTATCATAAACAGAACGAAAACTCTAGTGGTTACAGTTATTGAATTTTAACTAACTTTAAAAATATACTGGAAATCAACTTTTCATAACTCTTCAGTAATTATGAGTTTTAATTGCCTGTTTAATTAATTTGTTGACTGAGTACTGAAATATTAGAAAAATTGCCTCTGACTGGTTTTTTCCTCTTTTAATTATAAGTTAGGGGTCGTAAATCTAAATTACCGTCATTTTCAAAACATTAAAATTTTGCTTTTCATTTAAGAGTTCTCTAATAATTCTTTTAGTTGTTCATTTGCTTCTAATACAGGGAATCTGAATTAAGGAGCATCATTGATTTTAGTTTTAATTTTTTATATGCTTAAGCAAGAATTTTTTTTCTATAAATATATCCCTTGTGAGTATCTACAAACTTATCAGTTTTATTTGGCCTGTAGATATATTTTGATGGGGAAAGTATACTTTTATATAAACATATATAATTGGAGAAGAAGGATTGTGCAATTTGCTGATTTTATTTTTATAAAATCAGAATCTTAATCGATTATTCAGAATCTTAATTCATTAACAAAAAAAAGCCAAAATGTTGATGTTTTTCAGCTTCAGAAAATAAATCTCCTCACAAAAAGAAGAAAAAAAATAGTGCAATTTTTAAAGACCCACAATTTTTAAATTATGTTTTTTCAGTAATTATTTTATTCCAGATTTAATTAACTTTTATACATTTTTCCCAGCACCCTTTTCATTGTTTTGAATGAAACCAAAATAGTTTTTAATATTTCATATAATATTTGATGTTGTGATTTTATTCAGTGGTGAAATCTAAAAAAAGGATCCTTTACAAAGAATTCATCTAGTTCACAAGACAAATATATATTTAAAAAAACCGAAATGACAGTACTTACACATTTATAGATAAATAATATATAAGTATATAAATTTATAGATATCTATAAATTAATAAGTAAACCAATCATCATAGTGCAATGTTATTATAGAATGGGGATCCATAAGAAATGTCCATATACGCACTAAAGAGCATATGAAATCTACAAAAAGAACACAGATTTATTGTTTTGAAATTTAATGAAATTATGGGTATGAAGATGAATCGAAATGATTTAACTTGAAGTATATAAAGCAAATAATTCCAGAGGAACCAGCTGGTCACCATATGTGACTAGTACATTTAAAAATTGTCAGAATAGGAGATGTAACACGTTTTAATTGGTCTACGTTCATTTAGAGATTATGTTGGAAATTTAATTCAGCTTTAATTTGAAACTATAATATTTCATAAAAGAAATACCATTGTAGGATAAAACACGGGAATATTAAGTAAACAGCTAATAATTTTGGTGGTATAGTTAAATAATAAATGAGCATAAAGCGTGGAAACACAGCAGCCACCAACACATTTGCACAAATTAGGAGTACAGACTTAAAATGCATAGGGACTACACAATTAAAAAAATTTTATTTTGAAGTTCACTTTTCTTTTTTCTTTTTATAAATTCCAAATTATTTTTTATTAAATTATTTTCAATATATATTTTCTCGTTTTAAAAAATATTGCAAAATGCTCCTTTTTACGTTTTATCTAAGAACAAATCTGAGAGCATCACCTGGACACCACAGTAATTTTTATCATCAAAAACATTAAAATATTTTCAATTAAATGACAACATTCTGAATCATTTTTATTAATTATATAAGTTAGAGGCAGCAAAAAAAAATTAGAAAATTCCGAGAGAATTTTAAGCGTTAAAAATTCATTCCGAAGTCAGATTCACAGATTTGAAATACATTTTTGCATTTTTTTTCTTTTCACTTTCTTTGCTATATTACAGGATGATACTACGTGGAGTTTAGATTATCACCATTCTTCCAAATGTAAATGCTCGACATGAAACTATCGCTTCTTTGAAATATTTTGGATAATTAATTAATAAGAGAAAATGCAATTAACAGAAAAAGGGATCACTACAACGAAGAGGAATCAGTTAGGAATGATCTATTAAATACCAAATGTCTTATCCTTGTAAATATGAATTATAAAATGGATAAAAACAACGAAACAACAGTGATAAGACGAGGAAATTAATAAATCGGATACTATTTAGAATTTATCACAGAGGAAATGACAAGACTTGGTGAAATTTATTATTGTTAAAAACTACAATCTCTATGTCTTGAATGAGTAAGTTTTCTAACCATCCTCCTGAATAAATTTAGTTCTTAAACAAATGGTTCGGCCATATTTTTGGCCGAGTTTCGAGCTGTTTTTATTAAGCTGTTGTCACTAACAAAAATGGATTTGATACCGTGATCTCAGATTCTTCGACCTTCCTCTATCAAAAGGTCAAAGCTAAAGAAACTAAGCTGGATGTGGAAGATCTGCAATTGATCTAAATGAATCTCAATTAATTACCAAAGTAGATTGCCTCTTGTTTGGTTAAATAATCATGAAATTATATCTTTTTTACTACGGCTGGCTGAAAAGTAATCCATATTCAAAATCCTAAGCTGACTGACAACATTAGAAACCTATCCTATTTCATTACTACAGAGGATCAGCTTAACCTCTGAGATGCATAATTATTTGATGACTCCAAGGGCTAGACAATGAATCATGGATGTATTTACAAGCCTTATTCCTCCATCGCTCAGAAAGTGCATAGCTCTGCCTAATATTTAACACTAGAACTTTCGGGATTTCGATTACCCTTAAAGGGCCGCCGGTGTCATTTCGACAGTGTGATATAAAATATATAAAATAACTGTAATAATTAAGTAATTGCAGGACTACCGTTCAGTAGGGTTTGGTATTAATAGTGTTTAATATTATTTCATGTAATTATTATAAATTATTACCTTTTTTTCATTAAAAAACTGTAACAAAACTAATTAAGTAATCTTGTAAAATGAAAATAAAACAATAATATTCATAAATATTAGTATAAGAAGTAATATAGTATTTATTGTGAGAATGTAAGTTTTTAATCATTATTTATTGCTTATATTCATATTGCTATATACACACTTCATATACAATGGATACTGTGCATTTATATAACGCTGGTTGGACCAATTCTGTGGTGCAAACATTTCGAGCCAAAAATCTGCCAGGAATATTATCATTAAAAGTTTTTTTACTCTGTCTCGTATATATTAGGACTTATAGGAATATAATCAATTTTATCTGCTCTTTTTTAGATTCTTCGCAGCCACTTTCCCGCTTTCTTATGTCTTCATTAAAATCTAAATTAAAAAGAGGACAGATTATAACCATCCGATTCCTTCTCCGCAAGTTCTCGCAAAGAATAGCAATTTAATGAAGCTTAGACATTTTCTACGAGCTATAGCTTCAGGGTGCCTACTGAGCAAAAGGCTCGAAAATCGAATGAATTTTTTTATGAGCAGGTAAATAGATGTTGTGAAACGAAACAATTGGACACAATAATGTTACAATCATTGATTATTTTCATTGTGAATCCAATAACACTGCATTCAAGGTCGAGCGATATTACTTTAGGAAGTTTCTTTTTATTAGTGAATTAATGTTTGGCAAACAACAGCTATTTAAATGATAAAAAGTCTTGTTGTCGAAACGACATTAGCGGATTTTCTTGGTATATTTATTTGTAAAATCTCTCCTAATAACTTTTTCTGTTAAATAATCATGGAAAATGATTAAAACGTTTCTTAATATTTTCAAATCCCCTGCAAAAACGTGTAAAAGACATTGAACTAAACAGGCTTCGATGTCCAATCGACACTGGCGGAGTATAAAAGATGCTATGATGTTTTTTTGTCTTAATAATTTCACCTAAAATATTTCATAATACCCCTCCCCCCCCAAAAAAAAAGAGAAATTTTGCAATGTTCCAATAAATTAAAACAAATTTCAAATTGATCTTCTTTTTAAGCTTAAACTATTTATGCTCATAAAACGTAATTTTTCTTTAAATTAAAGTGAATCTCATTTTTTATCTAGATACACATTAATATTTAATGCAAAATTGGTATATTTTAATTTTTCTGTAGATACATTAAAACTTTTACCTTTACATAATTACATAATGAAAACTATTTTCTTAAGTTTGAACTCACATATAACTATCTTCACATTATTTTGTAAATAATATAATTTCATAACTTTTACTTAGTAAAAATATGAAGCCTTAATGAAATAATGTTGTTTCTAATAGTGCTTTCATGTGCAAGCTAGCTTACATAGTCTGGGATTTTAAGCCGTGGGTGTGTATCTTGCTCTTAAAGTAACGCCAATTAGCGCCAAGTGAACGTCTTAGCTTTTCACGCATAAATTCGCTTGCACAGCACCTTTTTACAGGGAGTCAAAAAATATTTGAAATGTTGATTTGAAACGGGACGCCAGTAGAACGATTTTCTGTAAATTAAGAAGTTAAATAATTTTCCAAAAAAACTTTTTAATTTGCTTGTAAGAGAAATCAATTATATATAGAAACTGTATGCAACTCTCATATAGTTTAAGTTACTGATTACCGGAGGGTTGAATAATTTGGAAAGTTTAAAACTCTACGCTGTTTCCTAAACTATCTTTATTACTTCTTACTAATTTGGTCAGAGGAAATTGGCAGTATATTCTAAAATTGTACCTTCAATGAGATCTAAAATGGCTTCTGGTATATTGGAAATGCTACTAACAGCCACGAAACCTTGAAGTCTTAATTCTGGAAACTTTGCAGTTTGGTAATTTGGGAATCAATAGAGGCCCATAGATTCTCTTTCACGAGAAAATCGAAGGATGCTGTCCCACAAAAATCAATACTTGCTTCTGTACATTCTATCTCTGAAACTAGGTGCTCATGACGTTCTGTAATTCTAGAGGATTTGTCATTTATTTGACCAGTTTCCAGAATGTTGTTGACCATTAAAGGTTAATTGGTTTGTTAACAGAAAGTAATCTGATTGTTAAACAATCAGAAAGGTTTTCCCAGATTTGGAAAATCGAGTTTTTTCCCTCCGATGGGTCAGTATAGATTTATATTTCCATACTTTCCTTCTCCCATTTCTTTCAATGCAATGAGTAAAAATAACCCTTTTATTCTGGTTAATTTCCTATTTTTATTGAGTCCATCACCAATAGAGGACCACAGAGTATAAAACCTTATTTATTTCAATGGATTGGAAGAAACGTCTTTAATATATTAAGATATATGTGAGATTTGAGAAGCTATAGCAACTAGAAAAGTGGATGTTTATTAAAGTGGACGAGGCAGCAAATTTGTTTTCGTAAAAAAATTAAAGTTTGAAATCAAAGTCCTATCAAGCAGTATTTACTTATGTAGAAACGATATTCAAATATCTTTTGAAATTGATATGGACATTTGAGCAATGTAATTCCATTTAAAATTCAATTAAATTCTTAGCAAATAATATAATAGCAATAATCTTGCAAGTGTATCCATTCAAACAACTTATCTTAGACCAAAAACGAAGAATTAATTTTATTTACCAATTATATGCATCTGATATTAAATGTTTTTTTTATGAATGTTTCTTTATTTATTCAGAAGTCAGTAGAAGCTGCTATCCTGTTATAAACAAAAAAAAACATATTTATAATTGCATGTACTGATTTATTACTGAATGAAATGTTCCAAAGTTGAGCAAAATTTACTTACTATAGTCAGTTACGGTTTTGAAAAATATTTACGGGTTCAGTTTCTAAACTAAGATTAAAATAATGCAAATGAAAGATGAATATATTAAGAGTTAAATTTATTAAATTAAAGAATTTATTAAGAGTTAAAGGAAAAAAAATTATAACGGGAATATTTTAAAGGAAATATTAAATGGATTAAAACATGGAGATATTACACAAACAGAAAATTAGATTATTTCCTAGGGAAGGACGTTAGAAATAAAAAATGACATTAGGTGATAAAAAATGATATTTCTCGCTCACAGAGTACCTTACCAAGAAGCTTTGTGAGCGAGAAACGCTGAAGCGCAGAAACGTCATTATCATACGGTGGTTAGTGGGCCTATGCCTGAGTATTAGTTTTATCGGTACAATAAGCTCGATATGCGGCATTGTTTTGGAATGTTGTATTAATTAAAATTATCGTCCTCTGGAAAATGATCTAAACTTTTACGATTCTCTAGTTGAATTACATCTACAACAGGGTGTTGATAAAAGAAAAAAAAAATGGGAACTAAAATGATGGTTAAACAAAATAGCTCCGTGAGATATCTTACGTATATCTGCTCAATTACATTGTTTTAATGAGAAACTAAGTTCATAGTAATTAAATAATATAGCAATGCTTAATTATTCACTATATAAGAATTGTAGTTTATAGTGTGATAACGTGTTATTATAATTATTAAAAGCATAAGTATCATAAATTCAATGTTTAAGTAAGAGATTTTTAGTAAATCATGCATCAATTACAAATTGACAACCTAGAATAATGCAAAAAATTTAAACTTTTTTTTTCATTTTTTTGCAATTAAAAGGTTTCTTTTTCTAAAAATTTTCTCTTAAAAAAGTGTTGAACTTTTAGAAATGGTGTTAATTACTTAAATGTTTATCTAATGAAATAAATATAACTAGTATTTTAAAATAAAAATATTTTAAAAGATGTAATTAGCATATTATTTTTTTAAATAGAAAAAAATCTATTTTCATATACTTAACAAACTATTATTATTATTATTTATTATTTACGAATAATATTCTTAAAATGCATTAAGTCTAAATTTTAATATTTTTTCCTGTTTTTTTAGATCCCATTGAAATATGTGAAAAATTAATTAATTTAATAGCTTTATTTTACTACATAAAGACGTTGCAAAAATTATATTCATACTTTTTCTCCTTATAATTCCTTTACATAATCTTAAAGATAATTTTTTTAAAAGTTTTTTTTAGGTACAAGATTTATTTTGCTTTGTAAAAAAAGTTATAGTTTATGACATAAAAGGTGATGAACAAATGAAAAATATAAATCAATTAACTCCATCTTCTTATCTTTTATCGTTTTTTACTGTGTGTATTTTTTGCTAATTAGAAGATAATTCTTTCAATATATATTACTTTCAAGGACTACGTTGGTGAATATGGATTTAGCCTTTGACATTACTGTTCCTCAGTTTAATATGCTAAGAATTTTTTTCCTATTTAAAAGTTTTGATGATTTTTTTCTTATGAAGATTAATGCTTGATATAGAAGTTACATGAAGAGTATTTATAAGTTAATTTTGGCATATCAGTATTTAATCAAAGGGGTATTTCCCTGAGGAGCATGAAGAATCCTTTAAAGGTTTTCTTGAAAGCATTGGCAGTTTAAATCGGAATATTTTTGAATTATTTAGCATTAAAAACATCTGAAATAAATTCAAATGCTTTTGAAATGCAACAAATTGTTTTTTATACGTAATTAAGTAAAGCATGATGCGATTCAATGCTATAATATTAATTATGACTGAGTTACTTCAATTTCGCCAAATCACAGACAATATACTTTAATCGAAGATATTGTATATGGCATGATAAAGTTTGTCATCAACCGTGGGAAATTTTTTCTGTACTAAGAACGTTCCATCATCGGGATGAAGGTAATTAAACTCGACATCATTATTGAAATCACAGAGGTTGTAAGAATCTGTTTATTTATTCTCTTATTTTTTCTTATTTATGCAGTTGTGATACCCATCCTCGGCATCATTTTTTTAATGTGTGTATTATTAAAAAAATACTAATGAACTGCATTTCCATTAAACCATGATGTACCCAAGTGGAGTCTTAAATGTAAGTCTGTCAAAACATTAACCGTATTGATTCAAAATGTTCTAGAAATATGTAAATGATAATAATAAAGATGATAAAATAAAGCAAATAAGGTTTTCAAGAGATTGAACACATTTATTATTAATTTTAAACAATACAATTCCCCAAATTATTTCAAAATGATGTGCAATACATGCGCATATAAGGACCTTCCTGAAAGTTTTAAACCACAGAAACTAGCCATTTGCTTCCTACATACAATCTACCTCATTCACATACTGTCCATTAACTGTTTGGTTGTAATTCAAAGTGTATGTATAATCTAATTCACCCTTAACTAAATTTGTGTTTGAATAATAAAGACTTACATTGCTTAGTTGATTTTACGATAAACAAAGCAAGCTCTTTTGGAAGGGCAGATGATGTTCCTAAATAAAATTAACACCTGTTATCTTCTGAAATTATAATCAAAGCCATTTGGAGCCATTCCGAATAATAATAATCCTAGATAATCCTGGTTAATACGATGTTATTAACATTAATAATTTTTACAAGATTACAGATCCAGTTTTTCATTTAGGAGAAGATTTTGATTTATCCAGATGTTTCGAAAACTGATTTAGGATATTATATTAAAATATTTCGCGAATATATTTGTGGGGATGCTGTGTTATGTTCTGAAAAGGCTTTTATTCTATTATATATTTTTTATTAAGTTGTTAAAAATTTTATCAATCTATTGTTGGTGCCAGTTTAACCTGATAGACTTTTTCTTCACTTTGCTTAATATTTCGAATTGTGTAATATTAATTCAGCTTGAAAAGATAAAATAAAACTCTCGCATTGTATTAATTTTTATGATGAATCAATTCTTGAACAAACGAAGGTTCTACAAATAAATCTTTTTATCTTTTTGAATAAGAAAAAAAAGGTTAGAAGTTAGAAAACTAGAAATTCAGCCAAAACTATTATATATAAAAAATAATACCACTCTGAATCAAAAATTTTTCTTTGTGATCTACGACAATATGCATCGTAAAAGCCATTTAAATATAAGATGAAAACGTTGTATTTAAGCAGTAGCACATTTTTTAACTGCATATATTCATACTGGAAAAGAGATTTGATAAAAATCAGGGGGAAAAATCAAGTTATATCTGTTACGAAGTTGAATAAATCTTTGATTTTTGAGATAAGAACTTTCCTGTCAATTTTTCAAACTTTCAATCACGTTTTTAATCTGATTTATCTATTTTAGTTTTAAAAAAATCCAGATAAATCAGATAAAAAATAATTGAGAATATTAGAAAAATCAGGGATCAATTAAAAATCGCAACAATGCATAGCAATAATATGGCTTAATAATTGTAAATAAACTCATAAGTAAATAAAATAGTATATTTATTTATTTATAAATTTTAAACAAAAAACTCTCTTTCTGTAATTTTGGAACAATGCACTGCCTTTCACTAATTAAATCTTTTGTTATACACAATATAGAAAAACATTTTAAAAATTTTAAAAAAATGAGGTTTTTATTTATTGAAGAAATAAGTATATATTTTTTCTTTACTTTTATAACATATAGAATTTCATATAATTTGTTGATTTTTAACCGATATCTTTATCCTCCTTTTCAGAAAGCCGAATAGTGAAAATTTTACTCCAATGATTAATTTAATAATGTGTTTCTTATTGTTTCTTTGTACCCAATTCAGGAGATCTCATTAAAAATGAATGGTTCTGATCAGCAATAAATATATTTACTAACATTTTCTTTTAATTTCTTTTACTAATATTTTCTTTAATTTTTTTAAATTGCTAAAGCTATTCTGAATTCACATTCATATGTACTTTAGATATAGTTATTATAAATAGCTTTTTTTTATAAAACGTTAATTGAAATGATTGATTCAAAATTTATAACAAACAATTAATGTATTTGAAACTTTTTATTTAAACCATTGCAAATGCATTCTTTTAAGGCCCTACCAAAACAAATATAGTTTGAGATTGAATTTATTTTGGGAATTAGAAAGATATAAACCATTTCATTAAAATTGCTGAGCCATTTAGATTTAATACTGAAAAAAACTCATAAGTATTTATCATAGATTTGAATAAATGGATATGAATTTTTTTCTTTCAAAGTTTATGACTTAATTTTATGACTTTCTTAATTGTTCATGAAATAATTAGAAATTAATTTTTAAAACTAATTAATTTTTTTAAATTTAGTTGCAATATTTAGTAAGAATATGTGATATAAATAAATTATGTTATGTAAATAACTTAGGAAATAAACTCAGTACACAAACTGCTATGAGGAAACAGTTTATTTCTTCAAATAAATTCACAAAAGAAAATTCACAGAACATACACTGAATGCTGTTTATCTACTACAGATAAGATGATTTTCTCTGGGTAATTCAGAAGGAGATATGTGGAGCCCCTTAAACACATATCTTCTTCCAGTTAATAATTAATCATATAACATTCACATGCATGCGATATATATTAATTAACAGCAACTTTAAAGACACAAACACAGATTAATTCAATGAAATACGACACATTGCTATACATTACATTAATAAAATACTACACTATGGATAAGAAAAATCTTTACGAAGAATTACTAATGCAAATATTTTCCCATTAAAGGAATATTTACATTTTTATTCAAATCACATAATCTGTGTAAGAAGGAAATATTGTGCTGAAAAAACATAAAATTGTGTGAAAGGATTATTTTTAGAAACATTTTACAAATATATGAACTTTACTTGATATGGAGATGAAGTGAACTAACTGATGTCAACAAGTGTTGCTTGGGGTTTTAAAGACTAGTTTATGTGCTTAAATGCTCAAATATTCAGTATTCATGAATAGTTTTTCTTTATGGAAAATAATTATCATGCTAGAATACTTAAGTAATAAGTGCGTCTTTATATTAATTATTTAGAATAATATTTTATATAAATAATTGCATTTGAAAATGCCAGTATTATCTTAACAATTATCATTTGAAGAAATTTATAACAATTTTAAAACCAAAACGTGTGGTTTTCATAATCAAACAAAACTTAACATTTAAAAAAAGAATAAATTCACTTTTTTCATTTCTGATATAAATTTGGATTTCCATATATGAGGCAAAGAAACAACTGGAAAAACAATTTCATAAGAACTTGTAATATTTCAACTTGTAGTACATAAAAATAAAAAAATGATCAATAGAGAATATATTTTCTAATAACAATGACATATAGATAGATTATCAATATTCTAGTTTAATTTAATCAAGATGTCATTCCTATCTAATTGCTCCCTTTAATTACATCAAAGAATCACATATATTATTATTATTACTATTCATTTTAGAATAGTGATAGTGATAAACATATTAAATAGTTTTAGAATGGATTGAAGTATTTAAAATTTCAACATGCCAGAACAAGATTGCTTAAAATAGAATAGATCAAAATAACATTAGTTGTCTTTACATGGACGTACAATAATATGATTTCATAAATAATTTATATATTATAAACATACACAAAAATATGTATTTCTTCTCCATAACATTTTTAATCCCTTCATCATAGAATTATAGTTTAGAAATTTATAAATATTAATTTAACAGTTCAAACATAAAAAAATAATTACTTGTGTCTTTAGAAAAGTTTCTTTCTATCTACGAATAACAGAAAATCCTTTGAAGAATCATTAAACTCGGTTCTTTGCTACACACAATCTAATACATTTTTAAGAACCACTATCTACAAGTTTGTAAAAGTCATGTTTTATTTATTATTACAAACGAATACAGTCATATATTACTCTGTAAATGTACATTTATGTTGGCTAAAAAGAAAATGAATGCACAGAAAAGTTATAATATAGTCATCTGAAAAGCTCAATGTTTAAAATCCATTATTACTACTCCAATTATTAATAAATATTAAATGTAAAGCTAAACGAAATGACTCAAAACTAAATATTTGGATTCTATACACAATATATGCATTTTCTGCTAATATTATGCATAAATTTGAAGCTTTAATGTAAAATTCATATCGTATCGCTTTTAAAATAAATTTATACAGAACAAAATTCTGATGAATGAATATTCAGAAATTAAAAAAAAAAAATGCCTTAGTGGCATGTAATACTATGAAAAGAAAACAAAAAGAATTTTTAACATTATTTGAACTAAGTTCAAAATGTTTTAACACATATTTGAAATAAACAATATCCTTTAATTCTTTATGGACAATACAGAAAAACTAATAAATGGAAAAATTATAAATGAAAATTATTGCATACATTTATACATACGGTTATATATAGAGAGATTATTAAATTGAACAATATTTTTGCATTACTATTGAGATAATATTTTAAAAAAATTAGAATTAAGATAACAATTTGTGTTATTATGCCAAATCTTTGAAAGTACATGTTATCCTGGAATTTATAAATACAATTTAAAACATAATAGAAATTATTTGAAAAAAAATGAAACAAAAAGAATCTTTAGAAAATATTGAATATAATTTTGAAACTGAAATAATTATTTTACCTGGGATATTGAATTTTTTTTGTATGACATGTGTGTGTATTTTTTAAAGATATTATTGTACTTTTACCACAGTATAACAATTTCCCATCATCACGTCTTGCAAATTTACACTATATCATTTACAACTTTTGTAGTTTTTGTTGCGCATGTGCCAGTTTCTCGATCATTTCTCTCATGTGTGGTTCTCTGAGGTCGATTGTATCTAGAATTGCAATATATTACCTTCCTGAACGCCTTGCGAAAGTTATCAGATAAGAAAGCGTACAGGATAGGGTTTACACAAGAATTCATGTACGCCAGGATATGTGATGTGATCTGTATGACTATATTGGCTGGGTTCAGTTCAAAAGCGCTCACGCTTTTCAACACAAGTACAATCTGTATTGGACACCAGCAGAAAGCAAATATCACCACCACCACCACGACCATTCTTGTCACTCTTTTCTTAGACTTAACGCTCTCGGCACTCATGTGGCCACCAGGCGCAACTCCAAACCACAATCTCTTAAGCATCAGCATGTACAGACAGAAAATCAATCCCAATGGAATAATATAAGAAGACAGGAAGAAACAGATTTGGAATGCTGCATAGTTGTATCCC
>JAOUZG010026841.1:1681321-1693425 GCA_026289955.1 Argiope argentata
TAATATAGCTATTCGTTTTTAGAATGTTATCATTTTTAAATATTTTAAGCCTAATCGAATTGTAATTTAAAGATTAAATTTTTGTTTTACATATTTAGAGACTTTTTCGCCAAACATGGAACAATAACTATATTTGCTATGAACCCAAAAATATTTAATGAGATTTTATTTTGACCAATATCTGTTCAAAATATAAAGTAACTTCCATTTATTTAGATTTTTTAGGTTTTTATAACATTTATTCATATTATATATTTCTAGTGCGAAAGTTTATTTAGTAAAAAGTTTCTAAGCATCCTCCAATGTTGTAGCTTCATTTATTATATAAAGAAAGTAAATCAAAGAATAATATCACCAATATGAACTATAGTAAATCAAAAAATTTACAGATGACCATTTGGAAATACATCAATTTCAGGACCATTGGCATCTAGATTCGAAATACGATTCCACTCATAGATTGTGGAGTGAACGGATATTCTGAATTTTAAATCTGTAGATACTCATTGAGTTAAATCTGTAGGCCGAGTCTCCACTTACTATGCGGAACAAGTGAGTGGAACAATTTACATAACAAACAACACATCTTAAGATTTCTGTAATGACACGACCGTGTTTTAATTCTTAGTAAAAACACATATCTAAAAAAACGTACCACTGAAACTTTTTCTTAACGAAGTATCTATTTTAATTTAAATTGAAACATAACTCTTCATCTGCATTCCCCCATGCAAGCTCTTTTCAATCATATCATTTCAATTATAATAATAAGAAGAAAAACAATTGCCACAATGGTGGTCGGGGCAAATCTCGCGATTCGCTTCAGCAAACGTCACGAATGGCAACCAACTATAACAAAGCAAATATTTATTTATAAACAATATTAGAAACATTTAAAAATAATTATTATTTGTGATTTTGAAGTTAATTTAATACAAATATATTTCATTTAATTGGTCTTTTAATAGAAAGAGATAGTAAAATATTTCAACAAAAACTTCAAAATATCAATATTGAAAATCAATTTTAATCCAAAAACTAAAAAAAAGCTATTTTTTATTTCCATTATTTCACCATGTCCATCTCTTATCAAAATTTTAAAAAGAATTTCTCCATCAAGATAAGAAATATTAACTAAGAAAATATCTTTTTTCAAGAAAGACGGTTGTAAATCATTTTGATTTTTTTGAGCGAGATATAAACATAATTAACAACAAAATAAAAAGAGATTAAACTATTTGTGAACTGTCTAGACAAGAAAAAACTATTATTACATAATATGGTGAAGAACTAAATCTGATTACAAGACGCGATTTCATTAAATAGAAGTCAAAATTGGATATTAAAATTCTAGCACGCTCGATGGTTATAAACTTAAACCAAATCTTGCTATATAAAAAAATCCATAATTTTTTTGTCCTTATCATTTAGTGACTAAACAAAAGTTATTTATAAATATAGCTTATAAAATTATATAATACATTTTTTAGATAATATTTGAAAGTACTATTTTCTATTAAAAAGGGACCGGTATTAACTTTTCTATCAACTTTAATCTAGTATCTATTAACTTTTTAAAAATGTTGTAAAAATATTTTTTTTTTAAAAAGGGACTAGAGTGCTTCAAAAAATAACTTTAAAATTAATAAATATTGTTAAAATTAGTTTATTGTCCCCTTATTTTAAATTTCCTGTATACATGATAGAAATATTTGAAATAATTACAAAATAACACGAGAAACGAATTCATATACGAATGTACGAGTAATATGTTTAACTTTATGATTCATGATTTATGAATAAAAACGAAAGTTACAATTTGTCTTTTTGAATTTACCTGTAAATTATATAGAATCTGAAAAATTATTACATTTAAATCTCGGATTAATGAGTAAATATCGAGTGAAATCACTTCTAGTACACTCTGGAAATCGATGATGTTGAAATGAAATTACATGGAATCTTCCAGAATAAAGCCTCTTATAATAACATATTTTAATCAGAACTTTTCTTTATTAAATAAGCTATTAGATTAGTATATTTTAAGCGTACTAAGAATTTCTGAATATATCGTTTTGGTTTATAATGAGCGCCATCTATTGGTGAGGTCGTAAATTAGGTTTGAGATGATAACATTAAAATATAATGTTAGAATATTAATTTTAAGGTATGCCGATCAGGGTAAAGAGAATTTGGAACAATAAAATTCCTCCGATCCTATTTATAAAAATTATTTACTCATGTTTATTGATAATTCGGATCATCATTTCTTATCGTAGATATTTTCTCTTATCAATCAGCATCGAAAATTTTTGCCTTATTATTATAGATCGATGTAAAATTCAGAAAATCATCCGAGAAATTTGATATATATTCAACAAGTATGATAAAAAATAGATTAACATTTAACCAATTATTTTTCTACATCATGTGATAAGATTACTCAGATTCAGCATGAGGTAAAATTAGCACAACCAACTAATATGTTTTGTTGTATTTTTACGCGATATTTTAGTTTGTGAAGGAAAGAAAAATGATTAAAACATATCATGCATAACCCCAATTAAAAAAAATCATTGATAGTTAAAGGGGAATGACTAAAAAGATAGTTTTTTCTCAATGCTTAGTTTGTGAAAGACTTTTCAATCTTCTTGGTTTCGAAAATTAAAAAAAAACATTTAAGCATTCAAGGGAAAGAATTTTAATATTTTAGAATTATTTGGAAAAAATTAATCCATGAAAACTATTTCACATTATATCTATTCTTTTTTAAAAATATGAACGTTAAGAAATGCCAAAATATCAAAATAATGTATAAAAATAAAACAATTAATATTTTAGGAAAATTAATTTTAGATTCTCAGGAAAAATATTAAAATTTTTTTAAGAACTGGGGAGGTGCTGTGAACGGGATAGCCTTTTCTTAACACACAAATTTAATTTTCGAATAAAAGCATTAGTATGAAAACCTCTAATATATTCCGAAGATATTTTTCTAGATGTATTAATATGTTTTAGAATTTTTTTAAAAATAAATTATCGTTGAAAAAGATAATTATGTTTAATCATACATTTTCTTTTCAAATTACACTTTGCAAGAAATAATATTCTTGGAGAAAACATATTATTTACCATTTTTTAAAATTTTTAAATATTACAAGGGTTTACAGTAAGCACTTTAACAAAAATTAAATCAATTATATGAAAAAAAATGGCAATGGGTAATATATGTCCCCTTTTTTTATCGGCATCATCGGTTTTCAAGAGCATTTGAAACATGCAAGTATATTAATAGCAAAAAAAAAGACTAAAATTAATGTAGATATTTCTTTTGGTGTATCAATATACCAAATTATATTTGATTAAACACATTATATTTAATTTTATTTGATTAACACATCAAAATCAGCCGAATGTGAAATTGTATTAAAAAATCTTCTGTTCAGTTATCATCGTCACACAAATCACTTTCTGCTTCATTTTGAAGTCTCCGGAGTTCTACTTCAAAAATAGGATCTGTAGGTTGGATGTTATTTTAGAGAGCAAGATTCACGTCATCTGCTAAGCCTTGTTTAACTCTGGAACACTAAAACGACGGTGCGGTTTTGCAGACATAGCGTTAAAAAATAGCTGAATTATTTTTAAAAGTTGCAAAAGTACACGAGTGTTGAGGGTCACGAAGCAGGAATCTACAGGTTGAGTTGATTTGATTGAACAAAAAATAAAATAAGAGTGATCGAAAGTCTATCAGTAGAGGAAAGACAATCTCTCTAGTTAAGGGTTAATTGTTTGTAATATTAATTAGACTGCGTTTAATATTATACTTTAATCTACAGTAAATTAATTATTTTTTACGGTATTAGGTTATAATACTAAATTTGTAGTTAATTCGACAGATATTTTTAAAAAAATCTTTAATAATTCGGTATTTTTGAAATAACATTTTAAGGTAAAAAATGATAAATCCTTTCTTTTATTTTTTCAAAAAAATCTTAAATACCATTCTTTATTCATTCCAGTTTTATAGCTTATCATGAAAGTATTTTTTAGAAAAATGTACAAACATGCTATATTTCATGCAATTCCAACATTACCAAACTATCCAAACATATGATTTACATCACGTTATACTATTATCAACATAAACAATTTTATTCTTCTATTGTTTGGATACGAAATGTTAGGATATTTCTTAAAATGTGGGAATATGAATTGAAACAAATCTTTCGACCATAAACCATATCAAATTGAAACCATTTCGAAATGCTATCTGCATATTTTCGTATACATTTCCGGATTTAAAACTTAAAACTATGAATATAAAAACGATACTTTTGTAATTCTGTTTAAGATGTTATTTTTATTCTTATTTTGATTCAGAGCACGTTTATAAAAGAGAGTATTTTTCTCAATAGAATTAAAAAGTTTGATACAGAAACTAACATTATTTAAACTTTGATAACTTAGTACTAAAAGTTTAAAGTTTACTGCATTAAAATATTTCATTCCACGTTTCTGATGTATTAAAATATTTCTTAAAGAATTGAAATCCATAAATTCATGGGGGAATCTATGGTCACTACAGATGGTAAACATATTTTTAAAATAATTATTTAAAAAGAGATAAAATATGGAATTACAAAGTGTTCAGTATAACGAAAAATAGTTTTTTTTAAATAACTTTTTCTAATAATAGATGGAACTTTATTAGAAACTTCGCGTCGGCCTGGGGTTAAGGTCTTGGATCGTTAGACGTAGTTTGCAGTTTCGAGACCCGATTCTACCGAAGAATCATCTTGTAAGGAAAAAGGGGGTGTTTGCTCAGGTGTCACCCTCACCTGACCGTGGTACCCCAATGTTTACAACGGATCCCAAAATAGCCCAATGTTTAGAACGGATATTTAATAAAATCAAACTAAAAACTAAACTAAAGAAACTATGGAGCATTTCTTTATTCATTTAGGTGTAATAATAATAATAATAATATAAAAGGGGTTTTACTAATATCAAATATGTTCAGGGTTACCAGATTTTTTTTAGAATTTCTGTAGATGCATTTTTTTGCATTTAATAGGTCGATACAAAAAAGGAAGTACGGTAAAAATGTATTCGAAAAAGACCTTACAATAGAAGATATAAATTATTGAAAGTGTGACTGACATACTAATAAGAATAATGATTTAATTCTTATTGAAGACAAATTTTGTATAGATGAAAATTATTTTTAAGGCGACCAGGAACCTTTAAAGCGACTTTTTGCAATTTTCACTTTAGCAATTTGTAATTTTACAGGCATTAAGAGTAACACTATAGGAGATGAGACACAAAAGTTAAAAACATTATATTAACTTATTTATGAGTTAGGGGGGATTAATATGATTTAATATTAACGAAAAATAATATTAATGAAAAATGTTCCAGGCGCTTCAAATTTGTTCGAAAGCTCTCCAAATTTTATTATTACCTAATCTAACCCTTTTGAAACAAAAGTTGGGATTAATTTTGAAGTTTCATTTCGAAATATCAAAGTTAACCTATGTAATAATTCAAAACTAGTTAAACTTTTTTTTAAATCTGAAGTTTTGAGTTACTATATTGGTTAAATTTATTTCGAACTCAAACTTCAAAATTAATCATAACTTTTGTTTCAGAAGAATTATAGTAGGTAATAATTAAAATTCGAGTGCTTTCGAACAAATTTGGAGCGCCTGGAACATTTTTCATTAACATTATTTATCGCTAATAGTATATTATATTAACCCCCAAACTCATAAATAAATTAATATAACGATTTAAAACTTTGTGTCTCATCTCCTATAGTGTTACTCTTACTGCCTGTAAAATTACAAATTGCTAAAGTGAAAATTGCAAAAAGCCGCTTTAAAGGTTCCTGGTCGCCTTGAAGAAGTGTTTTCAAGAAATTATCATTTAAAATAGATTACTACAATTATTATAATTTTAAATTTGAAACTGTCTTCAAATACTCTTAATTTTTTGTTGGAGTGTATAGAAGGTAAAATAAATAATTCCTTTATGATTCCATTTAAAATTATCTTTTCAATGTGTGAAACAAAACTACTTGCGAAAGAGTATTAAAATTTCGTATGAATATTGTCCATGATTTTGGTCGTATAAGCAGAAAAGGTTTAAAAAAATAGTCATCTGTAAACATATAAAACAATTGAACACTCCCTGCCTCAATTTCTCTTATTTCATCTTTTTAAGTGTTTACCTGCAGTGAGTGACCAAAAATAAATTATCACTATAATTATTTTACCAAACGTTTCCGATCGAATAAATATTTCCTGAATATATTCACTATCACTGTTTTTTCTAATGATTTATCAAATATATTTCTACATTCAGTGGCGCAACATACTTAACAAGATTGTAGAATATAGTTCGTCATTATTCTATATTGTATGATATCGAATATATTTTATAGTAACGTTCTGCACCGTATTATATATCTGTATTACTTAGGTACCATTGCGATTTTCAAGTTATCAGAATTGATCTAAAATGAATATTAAAGGAAAAAAACTTAAATAAACACAATTTAAATCAGCTCCAAATTTGGAAATTCATCTTTTTAATCATGACACTTTGATTATTTGATATTTTTTTCTAATTTTCTAATTAGAAAAAAATTGTACTTTATTTAAACTACAAATTTTATAATTCGTTAATTTAATATTTTTTAAAGATTTTAGTAATAGTATGCAATTAAATAGATAAGGCAGTTACAAAAATACATGGAATGATTTAATGGCTAATACATTGTGCATGTTTAAAATACTTACCAGTAAGTTTTACTTATCTGTAAATTACTAATACAGTAATGATAATAAGAATGGAGAATTTACCTTTCCTTTTGATTCAGTTAGTTCATTCCTTTTTTACAAATTACTCCAATGTTTCTTTCATTAAGACTTATACATACTAAATACTATGTTTGTTCATGCATTTTATGTTTGTATAACTTTATATGAATGAGCGTTTAAATGGATGAATGATATATACATAAAGTAATAAATTTATTTTAAAATAGTATATAGAACTTAAAATTTCAGAAAACTATGGATGAACCTAATTTTGGGAGGATATGCACACATAATTTTAACTGAGTTGTACGTAATTCATTGTAGATTCCCATTAAAAATATTGTGACCTTTTCCTATAAAAATATTCAAGACAACTCCTTATCTTTGAAAAAATCAACTGTAATAAGAAATAAGAGGTATTTGCATAATTTATAAAAAAAAGAATAAGGGAATATTTAATATCAATTAGGTCACTGAAAAATTTAGAAGATTAACAATAGGAACTTATAAAATTTGCAAAATTATTAGACTATTAGAATTCGGAATGAGAATATTAAGTGAATTCTCCTTTGAGAATCGTAAAAAAAATTGAAAATATATTTTTCTTGTTTCAATCTAAATTGATTCCCATCTACGTTACAATACATGTTTGGCCTGTAAGTTTATTTAAATTTGATGTATACAGTTTATATTCAAAATGTTGGCATTCTGAACAAGTTGTAGTGGTGTAGTTGTTTTCAGGTGCACTACAAAATTCCGCTATCGAATTTGTTGCTTTATTTTTATATTGATGCACAGCTTCGTTTCATGCAAGGGTTAAAAGTACTTTAACCCTTGCTCAATTATTAATAAAGAATTGAATGCTTGTGCTTCAGCGTACGAGGAAATAATTTTAGGGCAATATGAATTTAATTAAAATATGTGCCTGGTGTGTTATTAGTTTCAAAAATTTCATATTGTAAATTAGTTCTTTTCATAGTTCTTTCATTCATGATTATCATTTTAGAAAACAAAAATAAATGAAATGATATTGCAGTGTTTATATAATTTAATAAAATAGGGAAATCATCTAATTTGTTTTCCAGTCGGAAGCTTTTTGTCCTTTACATCAGAAATATAAAGAATTATTTAAAAACTTGATTTTGCTTATAATGGTGTCTGAAATACTTTACGTTTGCCCTTCTGAAGTTTTAATCAATTTTTTGTATTGATTCAAGGAATATTTGGTTAAAAAATACTTAGCCATGTCATCTTTTTTTTAAAAAAAATATTAGCTTTAATCAATGTTTAGATAATAAAAATTCATTACATAAATTTCAAGTACGCGATAAGATTTTTTAAGTAATCAATTAGTTGACTAAAAATTCAAAAAGCAAAATCTTTGAAAAAGTTTCATATTATAATTAATAATAATATAGAAAAATTGTAAGTAATTATTACTTAATATAAATATATGCCATTACAACATTTTTGCATTAAATATTAATTAGTGTTTATAACATGTCACAGATTGGTGGAGTTTATACTAGATAAGGTTTGAAACTAATGAGAAAAAACTAGGAAAATTCTATTTTGACTAACCAAAATACATGAAGAACAATATCTGTAAATCTTTGTACTATCATATCAGCCACAGATCATCAATTTTGACACTAGTTTAGATTGATGGACTTATTTTATGTCAAAATTTTTTCCACCATTGATAGTTTTTCTTTCGTAATTAAAACATACAAAAGAAACATGTTTAGATCTTTAATTTCTTTACTAGGAAAATATTTAATAAAATGCAGAAGCTGTTTCTGCAATTATTCTTTTGGGAGAAGAAAATATGTTTTTTATATATAAGCTGTAACATTTTAAGCGTTAAAGTAAAACTCAGAGATTAAACAAAAGTAGAGATAATTAAATTAAAGCTACTATTAAAAGGACATAAATGACTTGTCAAAATGATTTATGGTAGAGATTTTTAGCATTAAAAAATTCTAATCTTCAAAGTTATGAAAACATTTTAGGGCAGTAATAAAAAATATTAATTTTATTCAAAAATATAAAAACGATGACACAAAGTTATTATAGATTAATTAATGAATGGATAATTTTTATAATTACATGTACTATTTACGGATATAAATAAAACACATTGTAAAAATTATCTTAGAAAAAAATTGGTATTAAAAGGAAATAGACAACGAAGTTTATTATTTTAATTTTGCGCATCTAATATAAAATCATTGAATATTCATTTAAAAATAAATTATCGAGGCAATACTTTCAAAAGACAAATTTAAATAGTTTAATGATCTAACATTTCCTGGTATGTTGACTTATATTACGATGGATGCATGATAGTACCGTTCTTCCTACAACAGAACTCAATATACAGTGGAAATTAAACTGATTCTATGTTTTCGTATACGTTGAATAAAATTGCCTCCAATAAAGTATTGCTACTTCCTCGGCCTATATTATTTTTGCCTGGCAATAATGTTCGAAATAAAATTGGAAAAACAAACTAGAAACAATGCCTTAAAATCATATTAGATATTAGTAGTCAAATAACTTATAAGAAAATAATTATTAAAAAAATGTTACACACAGAATTTTTTTAAATACTGAAGCACTAAGTATTGTTGAAAAACATTTCATTAAAAGGGTGATGTATAAAATTTTACTTGTTTCCTGACATTTATCAATTCTACATAAGTACTAAACTTGTTTAAGTTTTTTTATTCATCTTTTTTAATGGCTTATAGAAATCGGAAAGAAATTTTGTTTAAAATTGATTTATAATTTCTTAAAATAAAATGGAATGAATCATAAATTATTCAAATTATGCCAATCATTATAAGTATCTAAATGAAAAATTATGTTGATTTGATTTGACTTTTATTTTTATATGCTAAAGAGTTAACAAATTTTTCTTAATTAAGGAGATTTCACGAGCAATGCTCAATCCAATTTAACAAACGAAAAAAGATGTTTTATTGGTTATATTATGAACTATAAAACTAAAGTGATGAATAATTTCATTCTAAAACTTACGCTGAGCAAATGGATTTATATCCAGCTGCTGCATAACTGTTTTACTGTAGCTCTCTAAGAGGAATCAGCTTTATTTCTTTTGTGCTTCGCCCTATACTATCAAACATTTAATTAAGCTTTTTTTCCTCGAAGATATAAAATTTCTGATTGAACTTTTTATGCATTTCTTACTCTATTTGTATATACACACATAAATTATTTTTTTAATTAATATTCTAAATAAGTTGTTTAAATTGGATTATATTCAAAATAGTATATTTTGTTCCTGCTTACATGTAAGTAGTTATAGATTTTTTTGCAAATAGAGAAATTCAATAAATTTGTACCACAAACATTATTAACATTTACTTTCAATTAGTTACATACATATATGAAGTTATTTTTTTATTTAGAGTTTATTCACAAAAGAAGTCTTGGTTTATTACGATTTCAAACAAAGTTTTTTGCTAATGCCCCGGATATTGAAAAGACTTTCGCTACTTAATACTTAATTTAAGAATTAAATTTTTAAATATAATTTCTTATATTTCAGTCAGTAAAGAAATAAATAATACTGAAGTAAATATTTTTTCTGGTTTTTCTAAATATATATATCATACAGCAGAATTTTTTAATAAGTGATAGATCCTTTGAAAACATTGTATTATAAAATAATGAAATAAATGATACTTTAATACAAATAACTGAAATTAAGTTAAAATGATAGAATTTTAATTAATTGAAAACGTCATTATTCCTTTTTCCCAATGGGAAGTAAATTATCAAAATGTGATATTTAATTATTGGAATTAGATGATAATATTGATATATAAATATAACTCTCAGTTTTTTTCCTCTCCAAAGTATTGCCAATTTTCACAAGCATATGTAGTCACTGTACATATAAAAAATACATAAATAATATTAATTAAAGAATCAGACTTTAACAAACAAAATTTAAACCAAACTCTTAAGCCTTTTTCTTTTAAACCAAGAATGTTGAAATGAATAAAATTAATATGAAAATTGCAGTTACAATTTTCAATTTCTATGCAGTTTCAACAGGTTATGTAGATAGAAGAAAAATGGAACTGCCAGAATAAAAGTCTGTTTAATAACCATGGATGATGAAAAGACACCTATTGAGTTTAGGAGGAAACCAGATGTTGTTATCACGAGTTAGTGCGACCTTTAGGGTACATTAGAATGAAATAGAGAGATAAATTGTATGGAAATATGACTTTGGGGCAAGATTCTCATATAAACAGTGTTATGATAAAATCATAACGAAATAGCACACATATCTACAAGATTACATACGATTCAGCCTAAATAAAAAAAAGCAATGCTTTTGCATTAATTAGAACATGGTTACATTAATAGAATGTCCAATTTTGGTACTTATCAGAACTTCCCAAACAATATTCTTTGTCTTATAGAATATGTTAATAGTACTTTATTTCGTGATTTATACTTCATCTCAAACTAGGTATATTATAATTATTTTCCCTTTGAAATATATTGCTAACAGCTGTATTTAAAAAGTAAAACATATTCTATAGAATTTATTTTATTTCATTATCTTTGTCTTGAGCAATATTCATAAATTGGATTATCTTTTATAAATGAATTAAATTTATGATGAATATTATATTAAGTTTGTTTTCAAATGGATAATAATTATGTAACTGTCTTTATACAAGCAACTAATAAATTAGCTAATCTTTTTCAAATTCTGAAAAAATTGGCAGAAAATTGTAGATGGATTATTCACATTCATATTTATTTACTTTTGTTAGAAGCATATTATTTTTATAACTAAAATAAATGATTCGGTTTTTACCAAAGATAGGTTGCTCTATTTATAAGATAATATATTCTCCGTAGAAACATTAAATAAAACATTTATTGTAGTATCTTTATTCGATAGTTGAATATCGATTTTCAAAAACGCGTATTGCTCAGGAAATAATAAATGATTTACGACGAAAAAATATATTATATAGTCTTTCAATAAAAATACAAAATAAATAACATTTGAAAGCATTACTCGTGCCATCAGCAAAAGATGAATTTTTCTTTCCGCTTTTATTTTATAAATATTACATATATCTGCCATAATATGAAAAGATTTTAGGAACAAAATTCTTTACATTATCGCTTTTGAAACCTAATAACTTATACAGTGACATAGGATGACAGTATTCTAAGCTTCCAGAACTTATTTATAAAAACATTTAGATGAACTGAAAGTGTATA
>JAOUZG010026841.1:1693825-1711264 GCA_026289955.1 Argiope argentata
ATATATATATATATATATATATATATATATATATATAATGATTTTGCGATCTAATTAGCATAGATTATTCTTTTATTTTCAAGAAATAATATTTGAAATCCAAATTGGGAAAATGGAGGAATTTTATTCAAATTCCTTTTGTATACAAAATTTCGTCTATAATTTCTAGTAAATTGGGAACTCTTGTATCAAATGAAAAATTGTCCGCAAATCCACTCACCACGCTTATCCTTATCACAAATTATTATCCACACTTTGGAATATTCTGAATTCGTTCTAATAATTTCCAGAAAATAAAGAATGATTAATTCTGTTTCAGTTTTTTAAAACTAATTTCTCATGTGAAATTACTTAACGACCAGAAAGTAGAAGTAACATCAATCTTCTGTAAGTGGTGAATATTGTTTCTTCAGAAACTCCAGGGATGGATTCTATTCATTGCTAATTTTTTCCATCGTTTTAGCACTTCTGTTTTTACTTATAATGTGAGTTATCTTATATTAATGTCTTCGGAAAGTTTTCTTTGAAAAATAGTTTTTAGTTTCTCCAAAAGCAACTAGTAAAAAAGGATGATTTATATGCCCATACCTTATATTACGAAAGGTAAAACACACATAAAATTAGAAAACACTAGTAAGAACATAACCTAGTAAGAAGAGTGATTTCCGAAAATAACCCGAGAAAAAAAATATGCAAAGCCTAAAGTTATTATTTCTTTTGGGGTGCACTTGTATTTCCTTTTCTAATTTCTCATATTATTTTATATTTTATTCCATATTTTGATAATGAAATTATGATAGATTATAATATTCTCACATATTATACAAATCAAAACAGGAGAAAAAAGTAAGAACTAACAAAAACTGCTCAACGTGGCTGATGCTCAAGTCCCGAATTCGGGACTAGTGGACACTAAGATCGAGACCAGATTCCACCTGAGAGCCGCCTTATAAGCTAGTATGGCTCTAGATAATACCGTGGCCAAATATCCTCTCATGAGTGTGATACGAAAAATTTGAGGGGGAGATGTCACCTGAGAATTCATCTTTGTCATCTGACAGCGGCTCCAAATGACGAAGACCGTCTCGTTATAGCAGCAGTGTTACTTTAAAACGAGTTATTTAATTAATAAAACTAACCAATTGAAAATGAGTTTTTTTTGGGGGGGGTGTCATTCTTACTATTTACAATTTTTTCCCTAGAATTTAGGATCATTTTGTTTTTAAATAAGAATTAAATTAAATAAGCATATTAATTATTCGTTTCTTTTTTTCAAAGGCATTCTGTTTCATTATATGTCAATTATTTCTAAGTCTAATTTTAAAATCTTGAATGTATGTGCAGTTTAGTTTCGAATATTTAATAAAATTGATAGTCGCAATTATTACTTCTCTTATAAACACTCTCACTCAACTATTATACCCTTTTCTATTTTTTCTTATATAGATATGAGTATTATAATACAAGATTAAAGTTTTTGACACAATTTAATTTTCATTAATTTATCAACCTAAATAAATCACGCTTCTCGGAGGTTACTCGTGGAAGTTAACATTTCCGTGACTCAAGATAGAATCAAATGGAACGTAGATATAAAGCAGATTAATTTTTGTTAATTTATCACTCTAAGCCCAGAGTTTTCTCAGAGCATATTTGTAGAAGTTAACCGTCCCTTGACTAAAGGCATAGTTCATCTGAGCGTAGATACCACTTAAAATACAGATTTTAAATGTAATATTTATCAGAAAGAAAATCCATCATATATGTTTTATATATGTATGTATGTATATGTTATGTATATGTTTTTGTATAAGAAATACATTCTTAATAGGCAAATAACAACTAAAAAAGGCACATCATTAAATATGTACTAAGAATAATGAACATTTATGAATTGATTTAACAAAATTAAGGCCATAGAACTAGTTCGATACATCACATAATTGATTTGTGTTTTAGTTTTCTCTTGACACACTTTAACGTTTGTTCCACGATGCAAAAATGGAATATTTAAATCGAATTTTCATTAAATTTCTGATTTGTTAGGTTTCTGAGATATTCTTTTGTTTTAAAAGAATTCGTTCGATTATAGTTGTTGAGATAAAAACTAATAAAAGTTTTGATTTCAGGCTAATATATGGATATTTTCTAAACATTTACAGGTTAATAAAAGGTAATTTTTTAAAATTTTTATTCCATTTCAGTTTGATAACGAATATCTGAAATTGAGATTGGAAAAAAATGTAGCTCACATTTAAATTAATAAATGAATTATTAAAAAAATGACGCAATAAAAAACAACAAAGAAAAAAATTAAGAGTTTGAGATTTATATTTTTATTAATGTACAAACAAAAAGAAATAATTTGATTTACAAAATCACGTATATTAAAATCTATCATAAAACTATTAAAAATCAATTATAGAAACAATCTAAAGAATTCAGAATTATAAATTGAAATAAAATGTAAGAATTATCTTTTTTATAATATAAAAAATTATCTGTTTTTTAGAAACATATAATCTTAGGATTTTATTATAATGATTCTATTTTTTAAAAAAACTAAATATATATATTCTTTAATTATACTAAGAATACATATAAAAAATTATGAGTGAGCATTGGCATCAGTTTACTGAGGAAATACAGTTAATCATATAAGAATCTGATAATATAGAATAGTGAATTATCATATAGAATAGTCAATGAGATGATATATGTTATAAGTCCAAGAATTATTTTCTAAAAGTAACCGCATTATTGTAGGTCTAGGATTACAAAATCATTTCGGAGACCAGATAATGTTCGAAACACTTTAGGTAAGTGAGATTGTGTGGGTTGATAATAACACATCATTAAGGCATTCGCCAGGTTCGGAATATGTTCAGATTCCTAATCCAATTTCTATGGGAATGGATCAGGTTTGAATCCCTATTGCAGTTAACTCTTCAAAACAAGATAAGCAATGATGAAAGTGATCACAATAACAGATATTCTATTATTTTTTTCAGGATACAAGGCTTCTTCGTAAGTCAAGGGGTACTTTTTCCTGTGCCATATTGGGTATTTCAGATAGTTAAGTGGTTTTTAAATTTAATCTTTGGTGATATTTCCGATTTATACGTTTCAAATTTCATTTTTGATGCTCTTAATAAAATAATTCTGCAAAAACTGCCGATTATTGTCAAACTTTCTATCAAATACATTATCCAAATTCAAGCAGATACCATGTTTTCACTTTGATAATCCACTCAGTACTTGAGCACGTATTAAATTTCATGTGTCCTTGATCACGTTCTCCACATTTTGAGAATTGCTATTTATCTTCAATAGAAAATCGATTGTGAGACTTAACTGCAGTTAAAGGTGACATTTTCTTTCACCATTTTCATTTCTAATGTAATATTTTATCATTTGAAATATGTATACGCCTACTCCCCTTAAATATTAAGGGATAACAGGGATTCATTGTTTAAAGTTTTATTTCATAGCGATGACGATGAACCAAGTATCTAAAGTATATGGGTTTCTTGTACTTAACAGAAAAAAATTGTTAAATGATTTCAAGCTAATATGACGTGGAAGTTGATAGATATCTATAGGGGATAAGATATATTTCAGTTCCTCCTGATATTTTGTTAAATTCATTTCAATTATTATGAAACCTAAATAATTTAAAATAAATTGCACCAGAATATTTCTACTTCACAGTACTTTCAAAGCTGCGTGATAATGTGCCTTCCTAAGTGGTATTCGTGTGAGTTTTATATTCATGAAGTGCTTATAATTCCTTTATTTATAATTATTTTCTATCAGCTTCACTATAATTTCTACGCTCCGTGTCCTCTGATAGAGCTTTAGTAATCAAACTGGTCTTTGCCGGCAGATCAGGCTATTTAAAATATCTAATTTAATTAAAAGAAACTAAGCATATACGGATTCCACACATAATGTTATATATCATAAATTAATGACGAATGTTTGAGCTGAATGTAAAAGTTATTATAACTTTTGCAACATTTCGAAATCAATATTAATTACATCAGTTCTGACAGAAATATCTTGACCAGGCTATGTATTCTGTAGAAAATTATTTTGACATCCACAAATTAATTGCTAATTTTATTTTATAATTGGTAGAGTCTTTTAGAATTCTAGCTACAACAGTTAAGTAGTTTACATTATATTTAATAAATAAAACATGAATGAATTTTAACTTGAGTTTTGCAGATTAATTTTCATTCAAAAGAAATCAGAAAGATTCTAATAAATAAAATTCTATTAGCTATCAAAGTATTCACAAAACAGTATTATGGGAGGATTTATTATAATTTTTCTATACAAATTGTTAAAATAAGTACATATTTATTATTATTATATTATATCTATATTTATTTTAATGACTTGTAAAATAAGTATCCGAATATTTAGCATTCATTAAATGCTAAATATTCGGATACTTATATACTTATTGAATAGATTTGAAAAATAACAGATCGAAAAGTTCTTCGATTTTAAGTTTTATGAATTAAAAAAAAAGAGCACTGTTCTTGAAAGAATCTATAGATGTTCGGTAATATTTGTTAAAGAATTCAAACACTTCTGAGAATTTATAAGTCCTTATTAAGCTTAACTAATGGGAAATTATACTTTATTAGAAATATTAATAACTTCCTAACAAAAATAAATAAATACTCATTTAAGGATACAAGTTTCATTTTCTTTGCGTGCTGGTGAATATATTTACTTAACGTAAACTTGGTCCAACAAATTATTTTTTCAGTGAACTCTTTATTACTTTAATCTAGACAATTTCCTTTCCAGTTAGGAAGGATACATAAAATGCGTAATAAAAGTGTTCGAACAATGTTTCGCGGGTACTTAAATATGCAAAAGACGATTATTACTTTTTGATTTATTCTCTCTTATTCTATAAATTGTTTTTCGGGAAACCATGGGAAATGAAATGAAAAAATATATATATAAATTACTTTTCAGAAAGTTATTCTATCATTTGAGGCATTTCAGTCAACTTAAAAATTTTACATGGAATAAAAGAATAATTTTCTGACTAAAAGTAACGAAATAATTATTATTGATGCATTTCATTGCCATCATTTTCATATCCTATTTCCTGTTTTTCAACATTACATCCAAAGTAATTAAATTTATTTAGTTTAATGATTGATAAAATAACTAAATATATTTTTATTCTCTTTGTAAAAAACTTTATAACATTAAATTTTTTATTTAATTTAACAAAACAATACTATCAGGATTAAAATAATATTGTTTATCTTTCAGTGCCCTCGGAAATTACGAAAAAAGTTAATTTCAAAAACTTATAAGTGTGTTAATATAATGGAAAAAATGTTTTTTTTTAAAATCATGATTAATAAAATTTCATAAAGTTTAATAAAGTTATAGTTACTAATATCGTACTTATTATAACGATACCGTCTCATTACGATGTTCTTATCAGATAATTTCTTATGTCCTGAATTAAAAGTCTAATTTTTTAATATATGAAATAGGGACTATAAAATTGATTTCAATGAATGAAAACTAATTGCATTAATTTTAAATTACGTATTAAACCTATTAATTTAATGTACATGATTCTAATGATGAAGGAAAACATCTGTTTTTTCATAAATTGTCATTTTTGATGCAAAAATTATTTGTTTTGTCAAGTGTGCTTTTATCTTTACGTGTTGAGCTTTAAAGTAATATGAAAATTCCATAAATAATAAGAAATTAAATTGTAATCTAATTATATGCAAGTAACATTAAAAACTCACTTTTAACATGGAATAAATTCGCTACAGCAGAAAGAAAATGGAATTAAGAAACAGAAGTTTAATTTCTATTCTTGTTTTGAAACACAAAAGTTGTGAGTATATAACTTAATACACATATATTCAATTTGTGATACGGAGATTTTAATACATCGACTTTTAACTTTTTTTTTCAATTTCTAGAAAATTGACAAATCAAATTACACGAGCAGGTTGAAAAAGTATTGAACTTTTAGTAGGAATTGAAAATATTATTAATTTCATAAATCTATGTTCTTTTTTCAGGTCTGGGATGAAACACACAAAAAGTGAAACAAAATTATTTTAAACATTATAGTGAAAGTGACTAAAGTGTGCCTTACTTATTAAACATGTCACTACAATTTCCCTTTTGCAAAACTTTTTTGAAGTTCTTATACAGAAATGAAACTTTTTGTGCGCATTCAGGAAATTTATTCAACGAACACAGCAGCCAGAACTTGTTGGAATTCATTTTATTTCAGTTCTTGCTTGTTTTCTTTCAGGAGCTTTGATTTTTTCCCTTTAAATCTTGGCAGATGTTTCCCAAGAATTTACAAAGAAAACGCAGAAATGCTTCCAAGAAGCAAATCTTCCAGTTGAATTTTTTATAGTTAGTCTGATTTTCTTTTCTTTTTTATTGCTTCGCTAAACATAACCTTTATGAGCAAAGTGGAAAAAAAGCAAATATTCAAAAGAAACCTTTATTCATGAATTTCTATGAAATGTTTTCTAAGTTTTCTTTCCGAAGGGGAAATATTTATTAAATTGATTTTTTGTAAGCTGCAAGAAAGTTGAAGTTTCAGAGGATATTGATTTCTTTTTTTAATATAGAAACATCAACTTGAACAGCCACTTTAGTATTACCTTTGATTAAAAAAAATTAAATACCTTAGTTTCTTTTTTTGCGAAGTTGGATTTCATATATTCTCTTTTATTTTAATATAACTTATTTGGTTGATATTCATTTTCAGAAAATGTATTTTTTACAACATTTATTTAGATAGTTAATTAGAACTTAAAATTCATAATATAGACAAGATATTTATTCTTGCAAATTCATCAATTTCTGAGAAACTTTTATATACCTGTTACATTTCATTCGGTATTATGGGAAATATATATTTATTGAATTATCTTAAGAACAAAATTAAGAAAAACTTTCTCAGAAGACAATTTAAAACTTGAAAATTGATTCAATACTTTAAACTTTTTTTTTCATTTTAACTAATGAATATGAAACTACGTGATGCAAAGAAAATACTAGACTTTTTGAAAATTTTGCTGCCAATCAAAAATTCTAATAAACTTCGAATAATAACTTCGAATTCTAATAAACTTTAAAAAAATAGTTGTTTGAAATCAAATTATTGGAATGAGCAGTCGAAAATGAGGCTAAGTAATGCTCTTGTTAAATTAAATTAAACATAAATGAAAATTGCCAGTTTCTTTATGAAAATCTACTTAGTTCGATTTATACTATTCGTAAAAGTTATGTTTTTAAATTTTTATAATAAATTAAATTATTATAAAACCTAATTTATCTTAGAGAGTATCACATTTATCATATAATCATATATTGTAGATTTATACATTTTATAAGCACATATGTTTCACTTATCCATTGATTTTGGAAGATTAATTCATGCTATGCCAATCAAGAATATTTAGTCATACAAACATATAGAAAAAAATACATTTACGATCATATTGAAACATTATTTATGTTTCAATATGATCGTAATTCCATCCCATTTTAGCATATGTATTTCACTTGCTTGCATATGGCGTATACAGAAATTATAATTATCGTTAAAAAATTTGAATTGACATATATCTTCCGGTGGGGGCAGTTCGAAATAAGGATGAGATTCTTCAGGCATGGTGGTTGGCCCTCGCCATCCTGGAGACTACACTAACAAGTGGGGGTTAGGTTCCTCCCACTGATGACAGGAAGTACTTTCTACGGGAAGTATTGTACCGTTGCCGGTGATGGCCTGAAGGATTCAACAACAGTTCCCGCCAGTGTTGCTGTTGCGATGGTCCGGTCATTTAATTTTATAATTTATCCCGTGTGCCTACGGGTGGATTGGAGAATCTGATATGATTTAGCCTCGAAATTTTGCTAGATATTTACGTTTTATTCTTCAAAGAATTAGAAAAGCATTTTTTTAGGAATTGCATTCCTATGAGAACATGATAAGTCAGAGAAAGGAGGAGGTACTCTATTGAAATTTACTGTGAAGCTTCCCAAGTAAAAATTGTAGATGTGCATCAAATTTTAGTAAATATCATTCATGTGATATATATGCCTAATTTTCCATGAGAGGTCAATATTATATAAAAATCTGTGGAAGTGGTCACCTCGAAACTCTCTCGCATATCCTGCATTTTTTCCCACATATAATTGGGATCCTTGGGTAAAACCGCTAATACTTTATATAGCACTGTTGAAAGATAGTTATGAAATAATAGTTTAGTGGTGAATCTACCATTGTTACTGAATTTCTCAAGTGAATATATATTTTGGATGCGTCTTTGTCGATCTTTCAAAAATTCCAAAATCTGGCATTGTTACAAGAAAGTATAAAACGAGAATCTGATATAGGCTTTTATAAAAATAAATAATGCAGTGTCGTATCAACTAATAATACGATAAAATCAGACAAAAGATTTGCTGTCTACAATTCTTTTGATTCATGTATACGTGTATGAAGTAATTACCATTGCAACATGCTTCACAAATAGAATTGCGTGTTCTACCTCATGTAGAGTTTCGATTGTGCCTTGAAATCAGTTTTAGACTTACTAGATCGAAAAAAGTAGATTTGAAATGCACATCTCAGTACTCTATTCTGTTGACTTTACGATAAAATTAAGCCGTATTCTAAATCTGTTTGGAAAAAATAAGAAATCTGATTGAAAAATCTTGATTAAAATAGTTTTGAAAACTTTTGATTCCAATCCTATTATTTTATATCAGAAATATTATATCTGGAATTTTTATATCGTTTGCATACATTATCAGAGCTTAATGTACGATAAAATTGTCTGGGAAAAATAAGAAATCTGATAAAAAATTCTGATTTTGATTGAATTTTTTTAAAATCTTTTGGATCCAAGCCTTTTACTTTATCTCAAAACTATTATTTTTGGAATTTATATACCGTTTGCATACATTAGCTAAATTATAATTTTAAAGCAATATTTCATTGAAAAATATATTATTTATGTAACTACTAATAATAAAGAGCATGCATTTAAGGCACATTATTTTGGAAGTATATACTTTTTCTTTTTTATACTATTGAAGGATCCAAAATCTTTTGGAAACTGGATTAATAATTTTTTCAAATAATTGTAATGTGGATTTCTCAAATTATATATAATGATAAATGATGATAGGTTATGATTAATTGGAGTTTGATATTATTATATTTTACAACCCGTTTGATAGAAGAGTATTTCAAACAGAAAAAGAAGTGACCTTATATAATTCTGAAATAAAAACTTGATTCATGAATGCTAAAATTTTTTATTCGAATTATTGTGATATATCAATTTTAAAGTAAATGTATCATTACTTATGAAGTTTTTATAAACATAGATGATGATTAATCTACTAATTTGCATTCTAATCAGAAAATCAAAAAAAAAAAGAAAAATGCCAAATATATTTTATTTATAATAGAAAATATATTTAATCGTTAAATTGTTTAGTTTTTTTCTCATCTTTTGAAGTAGTTTTAAAACTTTTGATTTTAAGACTTCATCTCAGAAAAAAAAAGTCTGCAATCCACCGAAAGATTAATTACTTTGTAAAAGTTCCAAAAATAAGAATTTCTCAAAGTCTTGACAGTTCATTATTATTTGTTGTTATTTTATTACTTTCTTAAGAAATAAAAATAAACAGCCAGTAGCATGTTACTTTACGGATACGTGAAGGTTGAATTTTAACATTTCAGTGTGTTAGAGCACTCTTTCTGAAAGTTTATGATAAATGAGTCTGGAAACTCAAAATCTATTCAAAATATCCATTCGTCATTTTTTGCCAGTTAAATTTTAAAAATGAATGATGAATCTAGATATATACACGTAAGCAGTTGAAATTAAAAGATTCAAAAGAGAATGATTCATTGTTGAATTTGTTTCAAATAATCATCTGGGATGGCAAAGAAAATTTATGACAATGCATATTTGCAACTATTTTATATTTACATATGATATATTTAAATACTAGATAAGTTTCTGGCAATTGTTTACTCAACTGCTTTAAACGTTCAATGCGGAAGTAGTGATTGATGAAAATGCAACACTTTCGTTTTTAATTAAAACAGTGTCACAAAATTAAATTAGACGAATAATGCTAAAAATAGAAAAAAATTTGATTGGTTTCTAATAAATATAAAAAGTTATATCATAAATTTTACCTGTATGACCTTTTTAAATGGTTGGATTAGATTCGGGATAAAGATTCTCGAATTATATATTTTCACTGGTTACTTCCATATATTAATATTTATTTTATTTTTATTAGAATTCAGTGTATTCTGCATTAGTAAAATTTTCCTATATCCGATAAAATTTTGTTTTATTATGTTAAAATTATAATATCTTCTGTCAGATATTCCATATGTATGATTCAGAGTACGTAACATGCAATTAAAATCTCAACAGTAATGTAATTATTGTTCTTCATTAAATTTATCACAATATATTATCTTGAAATATATACCTTTAGTTGCAACTGTGGTAAAAAAGTGAAGCCAAGATTTTTATTATTTCCATTAATCGTTTTCTGCATTCGTTATTCTCAAGGTTATTTGCGAACGTATATTTCTTGAATATAGTAAATACAAACAAGATTTAACAACTTGTTTTAATTTCTTTACTATCTAATAAGAAGACATCTTCCATTTTGCGAATGTTTTTTTTTATTTTGATTCAAATAAAAATCCATTAAATACTTTACTTATCTTTGTATTTGAAGTAATTTTAATATTGAATTATAATCGTTATAAATGCTTCATTTTTAGCTTACAACTATATAAGATCTATAAATCGATGCACGAATGGCACTCGTGCAAAACAGTTAAGTGGTTAATTTTAAAAATTAAATTTCTTGCTGAGAATCAGAATAACATTTTCAATTCTCCCTGATAACTTTCAACTTAGAAAATTAGAACAGGTTTTTTCCGTAACATAAATTTATACTCTTTATTAATCTTGTATGATTTATTGTACTTTAGACAGTGATTCTAGACATAATACCATTGTAATGGTTCTTTATATCATTTGTTTTCCTTAATTTTTGTCAAATTAACCACAAGATTTTTTAAAATCTATTATAAAATCTACATATAAATTACCTTGACGAGTATCGAATGGTTTGTAGCAAAAATTTGAGGGTATATAACATCGAGAATGAAAAGTAAGAAAAGGAAACTGAATTTGAGGGGGAACTATGTGGTGCTAAGGGAATATATTAAGAATGTTGATTTTGACACCTTTCACTGAGAAATTGAGGAAATAAATCATCTCAAGTTCAGTTTAGTTACATTAACTCCCCGCTCTAAAGAAACACTAGGTCTATTTTGGGATGGACCTCATAATTTTGAGGCGCTATCAGATGACGAGAAAGTCACCCGGGTTGGCACATCAGCGGAGGATGATTGGTCTTGATGCATTTAGCGTGCAACTGACCCCCATACACGATGGCCTTACCACCAGGCCACCACAATTCATCTCAAAGCCTTAATATTTTATTTTTTTTTCAAATTTGTATATTTGAACTGATTACTTTTAATGTACAAAAATGAATGATTAATATTCGTTTGTCGAGGAGTCTGATGGAGTTTAGGCGGTGAGTTGTATGCGAAATAATGGAAGAAAACCAATATCACTGAAATCAAATTTATTTTGAGGCTTAAGGATATTTAACGATTACTGAGAGTTAGGTGAAAGTTATACTATCAGAACAAGTCGTTAAGTGGACTTATTCAGGAAACTCAATATTAGAATGAAAAACGCGGAATAGAATATATAATGTTCTCGGAGGAGCTCAATATTCCCTTTCTAAACTGAACGCACATTATTTATTCAGTTTAAAGCAAATTTCTAAATCTTAAATATGTCCTTTTATAGTCTTAAAATTTTTAGTCATATCTGATAATAAAAAGTTTTATTTTATTTGTATTCTCAGAAAAATGGATATGCATAAATTAATCCAAATTGATTATATAAAACACAATTGACTTATTTGTGATTTCAAATTAAATAGAATATATTTTTACTTAAAAAAGTTTAAAAAAATTAGTACATTTTTGCACTTGAGAATGGATGGCGAAATAAATTCTGACGTATAAATTTGCTATCGTTTCTAACTTTAAAAAACATATATTTTTCAAATCAGTTTATCATTGCAACCATAAGCCAAAATATATATCTCCAATATCCTATAAATCTTTGAAAAATTGGGAATATATGGATATAATAAGAGAAATTGCTGCAATTAAGATTGGTTAATTGATGATTTAATTTGATATAAAATTATGAAGTTACTAATTTTTAATGAATTTTCTTCCAAAAGTAATAAACTTTTACTTTAATTATGGAGTTATTTTCCATAAGAAAATTTTAATAGAAGAAAATGTCAATTTCAACAAAATTCGCTTCAAAACTCTCTAAATGATCCTATCTAATTCTTCGCTAAGTAATTGAAAATGAAATATGGAGTTTAAAAGTCCAAATAATATATAATTCATGTTAATTTTTATTAAAATAGCATTTATGTTTATCACTCATGCTTTTAAAACAATTATACAGTGCATAGGAAAGCCTTAGAAGCAGTTAACGGAGAAAGTGGTGCATTAAAACCTAGATAACATGGAATGGGCGTTGCAGCAAGGTTAATATTAAAACAGGAAGCATGTTATCGTTGTATTTCCAAGGAAGCATAATAATAAAAGAAAAGAATCTTAGAAATACTTTCTCCTCTATACCATATTTTTTTTTCATAATTCTCTAGATAATAGTTTTTATGTTGGTTAATAACAATGTTACTGAGATATGAATAAGATTAAATACAATAAACTTTTCCTATTTTATTTCAACCGAAAAATTTCTGAGTTTTATTTTATTCTTCTTTTAATAGAACTTTTCTAAGAACTGAAATATTCTATCGAGAATAAAGAACAATTTTTCGGTTGAAAAAAATTAAACAATAAAAAAGCATAACATTTTTTCAGTCAAGATGGTTTTGAAAATGAATAATTTTTTTTAAACATGTGGAATAATTTTTCTTCAAACTATTCATATTAATAAAAAAACAATAAAAAAAAGAAAAAAAACTTAAAATGAGAAATGAGAGAATGAATATTTTTTATTTGTAATAATATTTGTCGGAAGAAGAAAGGCACGCACAAAGAATTCTTGAATATTTGCCATTCTTCACCATATCAAATGATAAATTTTTCGTTTTACCATTTATACAGTTTAATACATTTAATTTTCAAAAATATTTCTGCCCTGGAATTTCCTTGTTTTGTATTTTATTAACTGTAAAACATTTCTTTTTTTAAATCTAAGACATTTCTAGCAACAGAATCTATTGAATTATTATAGTTCAGTTATATATATAATTCAAAAACTCTCGAAATTATATACATGAAATGAAACATCAATCACCCAAGTAAATAATAATGTGAGAATTTTTCTTTTAATGCTCTATGAAATCATATGTCAAACATTATTCTATAATACGATTATAATTTATGGAAAATATATCTCTTAGGTCACTGACATTTTTTATGGTATAATTGCCTTCTGTATCATATACTTGTATTCTTGTATGGTATCTACTCAATTTATCCAGTTAAATTAAAATATATTTTATGAAACTTGTAATGGATAACACTCTATATTAATATAGTTTTTTCAAATATTAATTTCTTATTTTAGTTTAATTAGTTTTAAATATTTTAAATAGAGTTTTAGCAGTTTGTAATGCTAATTGAAATTAACAGGCAGGCTCAATCGGTAAAAGGCAAGGATTTCAGTATTTTTCATTCGAGGGTGAAGAATGCAAGTTCTATTCTTACGAACATAAATAATTTATTGATAAATTATCTACATTATTTAATAAAAATTAACTAAGATAAAAATTATCTTTGTTGATCTAATTAGAAATCGACTTAAAGTTTTTTTTAAATATTACTTGTTCCATATAAACATGGACTTTTATACCTACACTTTCACATCATGAAGATATACTTTTAGCCTAAAAGAAAGCATTACTTATTGTTCTTGAAACATAAGTTCATTTTCAAAAATAAATCCCCATTAATTATAATTTGACTGAAATTCCTTAACATTTGAAGATTAACTTATTAACTAACATCACGTGTCCCTCCTTTCTGGAAAAAATTATTATTATTATTGGAAAATGATGCTTTTTTATAACATTTTTAAGATAAAGTAAGAAACTGTTATTTTTAATTAAACTTAAAATAACAGTTATTTGTTACTTTGAGAATCATGAAATGGACGTATTATTCTCTTAAAGACATTATTTAGAGCTGAAGATATGTTAACATTTTTATCTAATCTAAAATGATCTCTTATATCATGTAAATGCTTTGAATCTCCGAACTCTTAAGTTAAAGAGAAGACGAACTAGTTATCAAAAATTATTTGTGATTTACAAGTTGGCTCATGAATGATGATGAAATCATGGTAGGGTTTTAAGGAACCCTTAATAAAGCATTGGATGAAAGCAGCAAAAATGATTTTGTGAGATATCAAATTGCATTTTTTTTTCAATTATTTTATTATTTATTTTTCAATTATTTGTTATTCAATTATTTTACTATCCATTGATTATTGATTCAACGAAGTATAATATCAACACAAATATTTATAAAATATATTCATCTTCGAAAATAGTTTATTTAGTTCTATTTTTAATTACATATAATTTTATTAATTTTTAAAATCTTTCAAGACTATAATGCTTTAACTTACAACTATTAAGAGTAAGAAACACCTAAAATATTGTTGGAATTCATAATGCAGAATCGATCAATACTGATCAAATGCATTTACGGTGAAAAGTGTATGCAAAACAGCCAAAGCTTCAAAATAAATCTTTAAATTATAACAGAGACTTTTGGCATTATATTAGAAATGTAAAATCAAAGATTAATATGTTCTGACATTTAATATAAATAGTTTTCTTAAAAGGGATATGCAAAATAACCTGAAGGAAGTAATCTGGACGTAATAAATCTTTGAAATATAGCAGAAAATGTTAAAATATGGAAAACATGAATTCTAAACATAAAATGATTTGGGAGATGCATTTCACATTTAAACCAGACAACAAATTTCTAATTCATAGTAAGTTAGAAAATGCTTGTCTGCGCATCATTAAAATATTTATAATTAATGAGTACAAGAGTTATTCAACCATTATAGCTCCAAGATTTAAGGAATTGCAATGATATCCTGAAACAGACATAATTAGTTCGAAGCATTTGACCTTCTGTAAAGCAGAATTTGACCTTCTATTGCTAACTTAAATTTTTGAATCCCCCCCATAATTTTGCTAGATGAATTTAAATCTTAAGTATTATTTTCATTATCTGTAGAAACATACGTGGGTCAAAAGTTGAACAACATTTTCCAAACTGCATTCCAAAAATTTGGATATAAACTCCCTATTTTCATGCATACTGAGTATTTGGATAATAATGTTACAGATAAAATAGTTTCATAACATGACTTCCTATATGCTTTTACAAATGTGATATTATCAAATTTTATAAAGATCAGTGTCGAAAATTTACCTTAAATCCCTCCCCTATTGCAAATAAATAGTACAACAGTAATGGAGAGTAATCTCTTTATATTATTCTAGTATAAATTAAACAATGTCATATCAATTGCAGCTGTAAGTTTTGCATCGATTTTCAAACCTTAGTTCCGAATATAATTTAGGAAGAATTATTAGGATGAGTTACTTTAAATAGACAATGTAATTTTCCGCGTAATTCTCTGTATGAGATATGTTTGATCATAAATGACATTTTCAGTTATTAGTGCATATATTTGTTTATTTAAACAAAAAACACTTAAAATATATAACTTCATGTAAATTAAAAAGTTTGATATTAAATACATTTTTATATTTATCCTCTCTAATTTTTTTATGAATTTTACCACCCCTAAATATATAAAAATACGACTTAATTTTTGCGTAAAAAATCTACTCATTTTATTAATTTATTAAGAAGTTTTATACTCACTGTTTCCGATTTTTAATCTTACATTTAAAGTGTCAATTAATATTAAAATAAATTATAAATTTTAAGGTAGCTGTAAGACGTAAAGAATTTTTATAACGCGTTAAAATTGATGTACATTTTGATTGCTGAAACTAAATATGGTATTAAAATTATCTTCAGTAAAATTGAACAAATGACATTTATAAAATTGTAGAACACAATTTTTGAGGATATTTTTACTTCCATTCTTCCTATGAGGGTACAGCTAAGATACTTTCTTAATATGTGGTGCAACAAATGAAGAAAGGTGTAATTATTACATTTAGTCAAATTCTTAGAAAATCACCTGTCTATTTAGAATGACATATTGTTAACTTTAAGATAGAACAAACACATTCTACAGTTAGCATCCAAATAATAGCCAAGAAATATAGAGGCACACCTCTTTTATGGATATGATTTAAATTATTCAAACGGATAGTGAGAATTTTATAGCCAGTAATATGAATTGGACAGAAATAATTGTGAGTAGATACAGATACAGCAATGACACAAGCGCATTTCCTGATATTTGAGTGCAATTACAACAACTTATTAAAATTTATAAAGCATTACTTCTTTTCCGCATTATTTTAAGTTGGAGATGGTGGTGTATGGAGAATAACTTTTAAAAATTATTGGATATCATGTTTACAGGTTTGAATTCTTCAATTTAGTAAATGATATTGATGATTTTTTGTATTACTAATGACACAATTTTTAATATTTTAATTAGATTTTCTTTAAAAATGCATGTTCTATAATAAGGAAATGAATATTTTAAATTGTTTTCATTATTTGTGTTTTGAAATAGATATTTAAGCAAAATAGCTTATAATTTATTGTTTAATTTTAAAACAATATTGTTTATATTTTTTACTGAATTTCTTAGATTCCCATTTGTAAAAAGTCCTTCTAAAAATATACATTTCCTTATGGATTTAAGTCTTAAAAAAATCAAAATAATTTTCATGCTGGAGTTTAAGTTACTCTGTAGCTAAATAACGATTTTGGAAGGTAAATTTAGGAAATGATATGAACTACTTTTTTATTCAAAATATTTTTCTTATCACATTTTAATTTTTTAGGTAGTTGTATTGAATTTCATGTATACATACTTTAAGTTTTAAAGCTCTTTAATTAAGAATTTTCTAAGTTATAAATTTTGATAAAAGATTCTTATGAAAAAGACCATCAGTTAAAAATTATGCATATTTTTTTATCAAATTTGATATTTCAATTTCACAATATGTTTTAGTTGTTTCTGATCAGAAAAATAAGCATTGTGTTTGTTTAGAAAA
>JAOUZG010026841.1:1716264-1727478 GCA_026289955.1 Argiope argentata
GAATCAAATTAATTTGAAATAAAAATAAAAATGTTAGCTTAAGTATACGAAAATAATTCATAAATTATAAATATATTTTCCAAAAAAATCAACAAAAAATCAACATTTTGAAAATTAAAAATAATTCTTATAAAAAATTTTTAAGACAAAAATTGAATTTTTTGATTACATAATAAACTTACAAATTAAATAAAATATATAGATATGATAGTTTTAAACTTGTCTTTTATATGTAAAAAAGTGAGATTGGAATTAATGTTTTTTTAAAATGAATATAAACATAATTTTTCAAAAATTCAGCTTTAAGTTTTCATAAATTAAGTGATTGAGGATCTTTTTTTTTAAAAAAAATTAGCAAATAAAAATCAACTTGACTTAAACTTTAGTGAATAATATATTGACAAAAGTTACATCAATGCGTGTAAAGTTAATTGTTTGAGAAAATTCATCAATATTAGTTTCACCTTCATCTAATTTTTTTATTAATATTTTAAGAAAATGTAAACATAGTAACTTCTTAAAAAATTGCACATGTTTCATTCATGATTAGTAGGTTTATAAACCAAACTAAAAAAAAGTATAAATTATTTCATGGAAATTAGGGAAAACTGTTTCATTACGTTTGGTCTTAAACTATAACTTAAAATTAATAAATATGTTTAACTCGTTTATTAACAAAAATTAAATTCATACAAACTTGCTATAGAACGAAATTTTATTACATTATAAATAATATTATGAAATTTACATCAATTTATTTTCATTCAAATTCTACTATCAAGAATCTTGAATGAAGTAATGTTTTGGGATTTATAGCAACAATGGCTGTTATCCCCATTCTGTTATCTTTTTTACAACAAAATCAAAATTTTCAAAAATATCTCTAATGCCAATCTGAATTTGAAAGTATTTGTAAAATAATATTTATAATTATGAAACTACTCGTGCATTATTTTTAAAGAAAATATCTATGATTTATGTCGCATCAAATAAAATCTTAGTCTTTAATTTAACTTTTTATTAAAACTATTTAAGAATTTATGCTAAAATGCCATACATATCTTATTTAAGTTTTAATAATAATTTTTTTAATAATATTTATATTTATCTGTATTAAAAATGCGCCATTTCTTTTTGTTATTGATTTGTCCTTAGCTGTCACCTGATTCGTTCACTAAGAACTCTCTGTATAAGTTAAGCATGATAAGAATTATAAACAAATCACTCAAGAATTTTCACCTTCTTGTCGTATAATTAATATTTATTGTTAAAAATGGCGAGAATTAAGTTTGTTTTTAATAATTTGATTAATAAATAACGATCTAAATAAAATAATTTATCCTTACTTTTTTTAGGAATAACTTACTTTAATTATAGAAACAAAATAATTAATTCGAAATTGTAAAGGCGTGAGAGATTATTCTACGTCAATATCCGCTGAAGGATCGTATTACCTTTGGTCGCTAGATGGCGCAGTAGCCGAGTGGAACTGTGGGAAGGATTAACTACGAAGAAGAGAGTTGGTGGACGGTGATCAAGTCGACAGGATTATGTGTTGAGTATTTAGTTATGAACTCTATTTTCTACTATTAATCATTGTGTAGTGTATTTTTTTGTGCTATGTTATGCTGCCCTGTGTTGTGACATCCTGGAGAAGAATTAAAGAACTTGTGATTCATCCTTTCAGCCTCAGAGTAAAAAACTCATTTTTGTAGAATTTTTAATCACTAGAGTTAAATTTGTGCATTGTATATAAATTTTCCTAGTTTTCTTGATTAAATGAATAAAAATATACTTTAGATGTAGTTTTTTTTAAAATTTTTTAAAATATTTAATGGATTTTTCAAAATAATTTAATTAAATTAAAATTGCACCCAAAAATCTTTTTCCTCAAACATATCTCAAAGTTTAAGGAACTAATTTTTTAAAGACAATAATTTAACTTATAATTTAATTTTATAATAATAATTTTTTATTGAAGAATTGCACATTTGATGAATGTTATATTAATAATATATTTATTATAAACAATTGTTATATTGATAACGTTCTTTATGCTTTCATTATTATGAGCTTAAACTTTCGATATTCTCTATTTATTTGAGAACTTTTTTGTTAATATGAAATATGTTGAAGGATATGTTGACAAAAAAATGCAAATTTAGAGAAATAAAATATTTTAATACTAATAAGACTTATTTTTTATTTTTCATAAGCAAATGGGAGCATATATTACGATGAAGAAATTTTTTTCTTAAGTTAAATTTTGATTTAAAAGAAATGAAATCATTTTTAAAGGAACTATAAATTTCTAACAACTCAATTATATATGATGTATTTTATTGGATGTATTTTATTTGGACTCATCTTTCTGACTCTTATATGCATTCAATTCAATTCTTTATGATTCTTATATGCATATTTTTTTAGATAGAACGAGCATACTCAATGTAAATTACAATTCTTAGTTTCAGGGTGGAGAAAATTAGATTGTTAAATTTTTCTTTATTAATGAAATATATTTCTTAAACGCAAAGTTTCATGCTTCAGAAAAGTTAATAATTCACTTTTCGAACTAAAAGTGAAATGAGGCGTTTATAAGTACTGAGAAGTTTGAATCAAATTCTAACCATTAGGAGTTTTGAGAATGAAGATTTCATCCAATATTTTTCGACAAAATGGTGCTTTAGAGTTTGAATTCAAGCGTTGCCGAAAGTGATTGCAATGTTTCTAAAAATTGAAAGTAAATTGCACGGATTAAATGACAATGTATATAGAAACTAAAAATATTGATGATAGGTAGTTAGAGCGACAGTAAAATCACTTCTAGAATGCTGGCTACTAAAAAGGTAATGGAGCCGTTAAAAAAAGACCAGCATTTTGAAACACTTTTTTCCGTATGAAATGCAAAAAAATAATTTTTAAGTTTTAGAAATGAACCTAAAAAGAAAAAAAAACTTTCATAAGTAGAATTACATCCATTAGAGTTTTTACACTCAACTGTTATTTTTTAAGAAAAAAAAAGAATACACATTTTTTGTAAAAACTTTTTATTAAAAATATTTTATCTTTGCCATCATGAAATTTTATAATAAAATTTAAATAATAATTTGAGTTAATTAAAAATTTATCGATCATTTGGATGCATTTTAAATAATTATAAGTATAAATAACCTGTTCAGGTTTCTCAAGACTATAACTATAAAAATTGCCGCCAGAGGGTGACACTAGAAACTAAGGAACTGCTTTAAAAAAATAGCTTTATTTATTAATTATTCTAGTTTATTTTAAGTCTTAATTTATTCAGTAATTCCTTATTTATTTATTTTCTTGCAAATCTTCATGTCCATTTAGTTAAAATATTATTAATTTTACTCTTTAAGATTCTAGCCATTCAGCAGTTGTTTGCTGCGCACTAGTCATGTTGTGGTGATATTGGAGAGGCTGTTGGTGAAGTCATTACTTGGGGATTTTGAATAAAGTCGTTTTTTGTAGTTTTAGTGAAATCGTGATTCTTGTGGCTTTTTCTAACGTTTGCAGCACCAATGGATAATTCGTATTTGGCGGGATACTGATTCATTTGAAAAGACAGTGAGTCATTTCAATTAATTTTTGATACTATATTATGTTAGAAATGACATTAAGTATTTTAGTGAACCAGCATTTTAAAAACTATTCAGTCCACTCCTTATAACCCATTCTATCCAAATCATTCTCCACAACCCAATAATTATATTATATTATATATTTTTTCAATCGATATATATAATTATAATATTTTGGTTAAAGTCCAGTTTATAAGGATATATCTCTATAAGGAACAAATTATTTTATTTCCAATGAATTCCATATTAAAGAAATTCATGAATTGAATATTGGAAAACGAAATGCTATTCTATGTTATAGGAATTTACATCACTTTAAGGGAGATGTTTTATTTTGACTAATGCCATCTCTACATATGTATTCTTTCCCTTTTTGAAGAATCTCAATATGTTTTTCATTACCATTTCCCCAACAAATTCCTCACTAAATCTCGTAACTATAAAACAAATTGCTTTTTTCCGGAAAGGCTTCATTTTTCATAGCAATCTCCCAGCATTGCAACCTCTTTCATCATTTCAAGCTCGGGAGGGGAATTCTGGACTTTATGAAAGTCAGCAAATATGTCTTTCCCCAGCTTTATCATTAGGGAACTCGTTTTTAGCTGAGTCCGCGAATTCATGGCATATTTCTCGAAATCGAGTCATATATCTGCTTTCAGATCGCCATACAGTCATACACACACACATACCAGAAGAGATTACTTAAATGGTATCTTTTGCTGCGTATAAATTCTAGAACAAACCAGTTCTCTTTGATTGTTGAAGGATGTTTGAAAGTGCAGTGTTTTATTCAGGCAAAAGAAAAATTCTAAAAAAAGGAGTGTTACATACAGGAAGTTGTTACACTCATTATCCGAAAGTTCTGAAAGGAAGCCGAAAGTTTGATACGATTATTTGATTGGGTTTATATAAAATATATATGAATTGCACATTTTTTATTCAGTATTAAATAAAGTATTAAAAATTAAAGGAATAATATTATGTTTAAAAGATAAAATATAATATAATTCTCAAGAGAAAAAAACTTAGCAAAAGTTAGAAAAATTAGAAAAAAAATTAGCAAAATATTCATTTGAGTTCAAATTATTATTAAATTTTTAAAAGAGTATCTTTAGGACCATGTAAGACCTTTCGTATGTACATTAACACTTATGGTGGACATCTCAAAAACATTGAATTTCCACACCTAAATATTTCACATATAATGACAATACATATTGCAAAGCCGGCTTTCTGGCACAGAGATAGCGCGTGCTCCTCGTGTTCTGGTAGTCCCGGGTTCGAATCTCGGTTCGGGCGTGGTTGTTCTTTGTGTTCTATGTGTGAATGTGCCCCCTGTAAAAAGTGGTTGTGCAAGCAAATGTGATGAGTGTGTAGCTAAGTCGTAGTTGGCATTGCTTCAAAAACAAGAGATGCTTCTTTCGGCTTTAATCTGCTGCTGTATCAGCGGGGGGCTTGTCCATAAGCAAGTGATACAAGTAACAACAACTACATATTACAAAAATTTGAGATTAAATTTTTCACCTACTCAGTGAATTCACTTTTAGAGTTTAAACATTTTTTTACTCTTGTGTATTATCAATAACAATATGAAATTTAAAATATTTTTAAAACAATCTGTTAAAGTTTAAATCTTTAAAAAACTGTTTATTAAATCTGTTAGTTAAATCTGTTAAAATGTTTTAAATCTTTTTTTAAGTGCTTTAAACGTTGAAGTTCATTTGAATTACTAATTTTTAAGTTGCTAGTGGTATATAATTATATAAACACTGGTGCATTCTAAAAAACCTAATTATAAGTTTACTATTTAAAAAAGTAAACTGTATAATAAGTGAGGAAACGCTTAAAATTGTTTCATAATTATACTTTTAACATTACATTACTTAAACATGAAAACTAACTTTTTAATGGCAATACCTGGACTGAGAAGAAATCCTCAAACCAGAAGTCATTGAAAATATATGATGTAGAAATGTAGCTGCAACGAATACTATAATGGTACTAGTATTTTGTTCTGTAATCTATTCATACAATTTTATGATTTTATTTTGATCGAAAGTTTTTGAAAAAACAAAACAAAAATGTATTAATAACAATGTATTTTTGAAGCCATTTTTATCAAAATTTATTTGTTTTCTACTTTTTACATTAAAAAAATAATGTAATTTATGTGTAGCAGTACAAGGGTTTAAAATTATTATTAAAAAGATATTAAAAAGTATAAAAAATATTATTGTCAATAAGAAATAAAAGTATATCATTAGTCGACAACTCACTAGAGAAACGACGCTGCAAACCAAAAAAAAATAGTCTAACAGATTTTTATTTTTTGTTATTATTAACACTGGTTATAAATAACAAATAAAATCTGTTAATTAAATAATTAACATAATTTTAATTTTCGTTACGAATATAGGGTATTTAAAAATATCTTTAATAAATATGTTCAGAAGATTTTTACTGTGCATATGAGCTGCTACACATTTCTCCCTACTGTATCAGCGAGTTTAAATTGTTACAACCGTAATATCTCCTGAGAAATCTTAGTTAATCATTTCATAATTTTTTATGTTACCGAGTTGTTTTAAATACTAGAATAGACACGCCTGTTATAATTGTACAAAAAGTAGGTGACTCTCACAAAACCAAAATAAACTTTTATTTTCTCGTAACGTAAAAATAGAAGAAAATACTTCCTGTTTCCTTAATTTAATTTTCCCTAGTGACTTTTTCAAGTGAGTACCTAAATGATATTTACTCACGCGATCTAAGGACAATATAATATATAGCTCAATGGAAACGAAACGTCATGCAAAACTATTTTTATTCATATCTATTAGTGACTTTTATGCATCTTGTTTCGCTAATGCTTGTGAAGATGAATATAGTTATGTATTTTTCACTCACTTTTTGGCACTGTATTGTTGAAAAGTACCCTATTTCAAGATTTTCAACACCAATTTACTTCATGATATCAAATCATATGATTTTGAATCTATCAGTTCTGTATTTATTTTGGATACATAATTTGTTAAAAGGCTTGTATAGCCCTATATTTGAATAGTCGTTATTTATTTTCTACCTTTATTTTTTCTGCGTGAAATTTAAATTCTGAAGTTTGAAATAGGCTAAGTTTGGTTTTCTTAAGAAGAATAATTAGATTGTGGTCGTTTTCCAAATATCTCAGATTAATTTCAAGATTCATTACATGTTTCAAAGTGTCCTTTATTCGGCCAGTATTGAATAATATAGCGATTTATAGCTTTCTAAAACGACAATAAAGGAAACAAAAAAAATATTTCACCTTCTAACGTGATTTTATTTGTCATGTAATTCTTATCATTGTCTAATATTATGAGCCTAGTAGATAAAAGTATACAGCAGAACGTCTTATATGTATAGTACTTTTAAACATTAAGAATTTTTATATATTAAATAATTTCAGTAAAAATAATTTTTTTCGTAAATTATATAAATATTTTTATAAAAAAACAGTTACATAATGAAAAATTATTCATGTATATCGCAATCAAACTACATGTATTAATTTTCTATGCAGAAAAAAATATAATTAAGTATCGAAAAATATCTCATAACGTTTCAATAGAAATTCTCAAAAATAAATACGTCCTTTACAAAATACATTAATTATTCCTGGTGAGTTATATGCTATATTTGGCTTGTGTTCTTCATCTTTTACTGACTACAATTTAAACTTTCAGCTTTAATTTAGTTTAATTTTAAGTTTTTACCCATTCATAGGGTCCCTAAGTAAATCATATTTTAATTAATTAATTCTTAATAAAACGAGGAAAAAGATAAAAGCGTGAAAAAAGATGCGATATTTCAGACAGTATAGTATAATATTTTTTAATCGCATTTATTTTACGGTTTTTTTTAAATTTTTTAGTGACTTTACACATTAACCCTCATTAAAGGAATCTTGCAAAGCAGCTTTTATGGAAATCTATGAAAAATTAGCTTTATTTATTTCTGTACGTTGAAAGTTTTATGTATTCTGCTGTTTTCCTAGATATCTTTAGATTAGGCAGACAAACTACCGGAATACAATTTTAATAGTTCAATTGATTAACGTAGCCTTAAAAAATCCATCAACTTTAAAGAAACGCACTATACACTGCTCAAAGTAATTAAAGGATTTTAAAAATATTGTAAAAAGTAACGGTATAAGCAATTTATTTTGCATTAAAGGGAAAAAAATATGTTTCGCAGATACAAATTTTTCTTATTTTCAAACTTCGTAGCATCCGATTTTTGAGTTTGACGTCTAAGCCGACGCTAGCGATATCGAATTTGTTTTCACTTTCAAATGAATGTAAGACAAAGCGGAGAAGAATAATTTATATTAAGTAAGTCAGTTATTTCGATAAGGGTGATGTTTTGAAGAAGTCATTAAACTGAATCAGAAAGCGGAGAGGAGAGAACATAAAACGAAGTGGCAGAAGCCAATAGAGTTTCACAAATTGTGTTTATAGAGCCTTAACTCAATTTATCTATATGCTCGCCGACCAATGGTATGTGTTCCGTTAAATGCAAGGCAACGTAGCTTCTGTAGGAAGTGGGCAACAGAGTATGTGATCAAGAAGAGAAATTAATGGTGCAATCTTCTTTTATCTTACTTGTTCTACTTTAATATTCATCCTAATAATAGGGCGTAATTTTTTCTGGAAGGAATGTGACACTAGAAACAATCCTACGTTCGTACCCAAAAGTGTAAGTTTTTGCGATGGAGGAATGATGGACTATGGTGGTATCTCCATTGATGGGCACATCGATCTCCATATCATTCGAAAGGGAGATCTGACTGGTCGATGATATAGGAATGGGATTCTGAGTTCTGTTGTAGTTTCTTATGCTGCAGCAATTGAAAATGATATCCTGGTAATGGAAGAATATTGCTGGCCACATCGTGCTAACTTGGTGAATGATTTCCTGAGGGAAAAAGGAGCCACACTGAAACGAATGCGTTCTCTGGATATGAACCCAATCGGGCGTGTTTGGGACATTCTAGGCAGACAAACATCTGGACGCCTACTATACCCATAAACTGTCCAAAAAATGGAAAAAGATCTACTGGAGGAGTGCAACAGAATGCACCATCACCTTATTAAGGGCCTCATAGACTCGATGCCTTAAATGTGTTCAATGTTGTTGGATGTCCAGAAAAATTATGCTTCCTACTATAAACGATTTTCCTTTAAGGAAACGTCTATTTTTATTTATTTTTCTTGTACGCACAAACGTGTTTTTTTTCTCTTTTTGCCCACAAGTGTTCAATACAATGCATTTTTTTCAGCCAAAGAAACGCCACTTTTTTCTCATATAGCCGACTACATTTGTTAATAAAATATCGATCATTCAAACAATTCTTCAAGTTCAAGATCAAATCCCAATTTTATATCCTTTCATTGTTTTGAGAAGTGCATTTGAAAATATTTCTTTCAAGATACCTCTCTTGAATGTTTTTTTATCTATTTCCCGAACATGTTTTATCGATAAAAAAATTACGCGAGTGACCATAAAGGCAAATGACTTAAATGAGGTAAATATAAATCATGTAGAAATACTGCTTTCTGTCGATAATATAGTTATAACAGTCCTCTTAAATTAATATCCTATATAAAATATTACCTAAAAGACACGAATTAATTTGAAGCTCAAAAATAACAAAAAGTAATTTTCAAAGAATCTTAAATTATCGACAACTTCTGGCATAAAAAATAAAACATGAAAATCGAAACATTTACAACGGAGGATAGCGATTTTTTACGACGAAGATAAAAATGAAAATCTCGTGGGGGAGTAGAATTTATAACTCACTCTCGGGTAGAAGTGGGAGATAAAGAATTGAGTGAGCTGCTGATCGATGAAAGATATTTGCCAAGTTGTAAAAATCGACACTTTGGGAGTGAGTAAAAGCCACATTCCGTGCTGCGGCATGCAGAGTTGCTATAACTTTCACTTCTTCGGTCCAATTCACTTTGGTGATAGAAATGGGTGAGGTTCAGGATAAAGTGAATATTGAAGTATTACATTCATGTTTAGGAGTTATTTTGAAAGCCTCAATCTGTAGTGGTTTTATGAGTTCAATGGAGAAAGAAAATTGTAAAACGAAATCCTCATTTTGAAGGCCAATTTTGAAAATTTTGCAAGTATTATTTGGAAGTAAAAAAAAACGATATAAACTATGATATTATATTATTAAGATATATCTAAGTATTCACAAAGATTTATTTATCGTAACTTGGCGTAAACTATTGTATTATGAAATAATGAAGGTATCATAGATTTATCACGGTTTTTCTTTCTTTTAATTAAAGCTTATAATTTATGGTTTAATATTATTCTTAACATTTCACAAATTTAAATTATATATTAGTTTTTACCTGGGCCTCCGTTTGCATGGAAAAGAGCACAACTTACCAAAAAACAATTTATTTATAGAGCGTAACTGAAAAAAAAGCAAAACCGCAAATAAAGACCGTATTTTTTTAAAATAAAGTATAATTTATTCTGTTAATAGCTCAAGAGTGAGATAGCTACAGCATTGTTATACACACCTATTTTTTAAAACTTTTAGTCAAAAGTTGACAACAATTACAATACGCTGAACATGCATGAATTTTCAACACCAGTTGGGGAAATGCAAATGCGTGAATCTCTTACTCTAGTTAGGGTAAGCAATACAGATTAAAAAAGTTTCTTTTTCTTTATTCTGTTTTATTTTAATTCAAAATTACTTGAAAAGGAATCCGAAAAATCAAATAATTAACAATGTTAACTTTTAAAGGCATCAAACACTAAGAAAATAAACAGAATCGTTTGAAGTAATCGATCGAAAACATGTTAAGCCTAATTTCATTAGCGTGGAGGAAAAAAACTGAAGTCTTACTCATTTGGCGGTGGGGAAATGAAGATTATAGGCGGAAAGTAAGAAAAGTGTCGCTTTTACTATTTTCCTCGTAATTTTCCCTTTTTCCTTCTCTCTCTACGAACCTTCCACTTGTCTTAATGAAAATATTAAAAATAAATAAATATCCGCTTTGGTATAGCCGTTCTCGAGTTTTACACTTAGCAATACATTTGGCCCGTCATTTTTCTTTACATACATAGTGAAATAATTTCCTTTAAAAAGGTTATATAACTATAACACCTTCACTTTCGATACAACAGATAGCGCTACAGCTTACATTTACCATATCAGTTTATGTTTACCATGATCCTTCTTGGATCCATTACTATTTTGTATTCTAAGTGAGTGCTCCTGTGTACCATGTTCTTGTCTGTTTTGCCTTGTAAAAAGAGGGAATGAAAAAATAATTAAAAGACTGCCCCTGAAACTTGTATATTATTTTTATCTACCTCATAATGGCATAAACAGGTTCGTTCCTCTACACCACATATTTTTAAACTTACCATTTGGGGGGGGTATATAGTTATATAGATGTAAGTGATTTATTAAAATATTTTCAAATAGTTATTTATATTAGATCAAAGCAAAGGAATATAATTATCTTAATGTAATATGATTTTGGGATCAAATACAGATCATACAGAGATACTCTCATCATACAGATCATACAGAGAT
>JAOUZG010026841.1:1727878-1740403 GCA_026289955.1 Argiope argentata
ATATATTAATGATTACAATATCGTGAACACAAAGGCATATGCAATAATTATTTTTATTGCTTTTAAAAGCCAATATTTTTTTCCTTTTCAAAAGGCGCTAATATCTGTTCATTTGTTTCTTGCATTAAATCAAAAATACTGAATGGAATTAACGTACTTTTAGATTATTTAAAATTTATTATTTTTTAAAAAAATTTTTCATTACAAAAATCTATAACTTATGCCATTAATTTTAACGTATATATTTAGATTAATTTTGTGATATTCAAATTTTTTTCATGAAAAAAAAAAACTTTGAGCTTAAAATTTATTTTCAATTATTAGATAATTTTATTAATTTTTGATTATTTTTCTCATGTTTCAATTATTTTTATAGGGCAATCGATATATTAAAAAATAATGAATAAATATTGATGTTATCTCAAGCCAATTTTGTACGATATGAATTTAAATCATTTTAGAATTTTAATTAGTCTTTAATTAAGTAAAGTAGGTATTTTCTCCGAAAAAGAAAACAATTATATTTTTTTATTAAAGTACTTCTTTCATCATTTTACATTTCAGATTAAATGCCAATTTATACTTAAGGTTGGATGTTTCAATAAAGTTTTGAAGATCTTTAAAAAAACGACAGCGTATGTAATAAAAGATCTATTTAAGTCTAATAGGTTCCATACTTAAGGATATTTTATGATGTTAATAGACATTTTGACAGCAATTATTTTTTATTTGCTTAAAAAAATTAACCATGTTTTTAATTTTGCAAAAAGAAAATTACTGTTGCATTTATATGTTGAGTTTAGAAATACAAAAAAAAATGACTATTCATTATTCCCAAATTCTTAATTAGATAAGCGAATTGAAATTAATGTGTCATGCATCTAAGCCTGCTAATGACATGTTCCTCACAAATATATCTAAATTATTTTCAGATAATCCTGCTTCGATAAAACGTCACTCCAAATTCCTGAAATTTAATAATATAAAACTTAAATGTTCCTGGAATGATTATTCCTCAATTATTTTTTTTAAATATTTACCAAAGAATTCTGAAATGAGAAAATATTATTAAATAATATTAATGACTTGGTATTAGAAAATTTAAAATTTAATTAATTTGAATCAAGGGAAAATTAGTGCAGGACGTCTGGAAGAAAATTCTTCTTAGAATATAGTTCGTTTAATAATTAACTCATAAGCAAATAATAATTTTTCTTATTTATATTGTAGTTTAATTTAAGATAGTATCATTAATTGTTTTTACTAGTTAATCAAATTTGAAATATATTAATAAAAGGAGAAGATAAGTCTTTTTTCAAGTAAATGTAGATATGTTTCAAGTAAGCTCTGTTTTAATAAATATCTATTTCGAATTTTATTTATCAATCTAAAATATTTGTGATTATAACTACTTGACTTTGCTTACTTTGTATTAATCAAATTCATCTTTTTTGCATTCAGCTTCCGTTTTAAAATCAAAAAATGCCAAAAGTAATTTTTTTTGCTTACCATTACTGCTATTCTCCATGAACGTTACATTTTAAGCTTCAGTTAACTTAGATATTACAGTTTCCAAAGTACAAAAGTGAAATGAAGCGTTTACATGGTTTTAGAAGACAGAATAAACATTAGTGTATGTGAGGATGAAGATTTCAGTTGATTCCCTAGAGTAATGAGATTTTGGAGTTCGAAATTTTTGCAGAAGTTTTTCACTTTTTGCAGAAGTTAGAAAATTATTGGAAAGATAAGAACTGGGAGCAATTCGCTTGGATTGGATAGCAAAGTTAATGGAACATAAACAGATCGAGCATAAATATTTTGCTGACTCATTGATATAAATAAACTATGCAAAACATGCTAGATTTACTTTTTTTAAACTTTAATGCATGATATTTCCTCTATAGTTGGAATATTTGAGACTTCAGAAGCAAATAGAATTTAAATTGCCTTTTCAACAAAATACTTTAAGCTAATTGGTTTATGCTTCATTTCTGATGATGTCGGAAAACTGTCACACACATAAATATATTTATGTTTCAACAAGAGTAAGAATTGCACCAAATTCAGTCTCCATTCACGAGAAAAAATACTACCAATAATAAAACTATATGTATCAAGAAAGAAATATAGCAAGTGTGCTCTATTTCAATAAGTTTTGAATCCTATGTATTAAGTAAATGCTTTTTTAATAAAAGAAACAAACCAAATAATTTAATAAAACGTTTGCTGTTTGCTTTTGCAATGTATAATTGCTTGGAAACAAATTATCCTCTGTAATGTTGTTAAAACAGAGTCAATTTGTTGAGTCCATAGCGTACCTTTTGTATCTATGTTAATAATATCATTAAAATAAAGATAAAATAATAAATTGTAATTGAAAATTTGCTACAAATGCAGTATTATTCTTTCTTTTAGGTGTAATGTAATTCATTTTTTAGATTCTACATTCAGATGTAATGTAGTTATTTGAGTTTTTCTAAGATATAAGTTATTGCAGTTATAAGCTTATTAATTTTCAAGGGCTAGAAAAACATTTCGTTTTATGAAATATTAAGCAAGGAATAGAGTCAAGTCTTTATTTGAAAACTTTACTTAACCTTACGATTGTCCTTCATTTTTTATGATTTCTTCTTTCGAAATTAATACCACTTTGAAATTATTTCAGGGGGCATCTGGAAATGAAGTTGTGATGCTTCTGGCATGGTGCTTTGATTTCATCGCCCCAGAAGGTACACTAATAGGCATGGGGGTAGGGGGACGTTCTTTCTACAGGAAAGATTGAATCTTGGGTGGTGAGGACCCTTAGGACCATAATTCCGGTCAGTGCTGCTGTTGCTTCTGTCCGACCATTCAATTTTATGGTTTATTCCATGTGCCTACAGGCGGGTTGGAGATCCTGGTAGGACTGACCACTATTGAAAGGAATACAAACCTTATGAACAATTGCAGCACACTTTTATTGCCGTTTTTTAAAAACAAATTCCTCTATTAACTTAAAATTTATATGAATTTACTTTATTCTTCAAGTTACGCTTTCATTTCAGTTACGATTCTTTTTAATTCCAGTAACTCTTAATGATTGTGGCTCGATAATTTTATAGAAACAAAACATTTTTAGCAGAATCAAGTAATAATTGGTATATTCTGTTGTGTTATATATATACACATCTCTTTACAAATAATCTAACACTAATATAGACAGAAGATTTTATTAGTATATTTTGTTCTTGGAATTTCAAAAATGAAATTGTTTTATTTAAATATGTTGAATGTTGAAACGAATCGTGAATTGCTTTAATCTAATGATATGTATAATAGGTAGTATACTTTGAATAATTGTATAAAAATGCAATAATACTCCTATATAAATAAATACAGTGAGTTTAGATTTTGCTGAATCTTCAACAGAATTTAAACGCTATAACTTTCTAACATTCTGCTTTCACTTAAATGTGATGAACTATATGGTGACTTTTATAATATTCAAGATTAAGTATTAATTTTAAGAAGGTGCAGGACAACAAACACTCGCTTTTTAACACTAAAATCCCACGGCTGGTAAAATGAATACTTGACATTGGAACTTTCAGTGCAACCGAGTGATGTAATAATGTTTAATATTAAATGAATAAAGATAATCTGTTTTAATAAGAATAATATTATTGGAAATTTCAAGTAATAGAAAGTACTGACAAGGCAACAATTTTTTTAACATTGCAACTTTATAATTAATATATATATATATATATATATTTATATATATATTCAACTTGAAGCTATGCTTCCATATGCATATGTATATGCGTCATTTGAGGATTTATGGGTCTTGTGGAGTAGAATACAGAAGGTCTCAATAAAATATGATTTTCAAGAGGCAGTACTTTCATATGCACAACACAATGAGTCTAATTTCAGTACAATTTGCTTTTCATATTCATGAATACATACATAAAATTTTGTCATTATAATAATATAAATAAAGTTTCGTAATCACATAAATTGAAAGTTGTAATAGAAAAATAAATTTAATCAGGATTATTGCAAGCGATAAATACTCTAACCAAATGGTTGTACAATTTCCGAGCTCTCTTTACAATAATGGAATGAATGACGCACATTTCATATGCAGAGTATATTTGCAGAGTATATTGCAGAGTATATTTCAGATGCAGAGAATAAGTAAGGAAAAACGAAACTGAGACTAAGTATTTAAAACAATATGACATAATAAGTTTATCAAAGCTTAGATAATATAACTAAAATTTGATTCTCTTTTAGTTATATAATTAACTAATACTTCCAATATTGTTTTTGCCAATTTGTGAAGTGAAATTTAACAATGATTTAAACACTCCGTAAAAAATAAATCACGTAAAACATCACTTCACTGTTAGGAAGATTCACTACAAGATGTTTCAGGAAAATTTATTACTTTATCCAGCTTCCTACTTCATGGGCTAAAAGAACAATGCAAGTAACCGTAGACACTAGAGTGATAAATTATTTAAAGGAGACTAAGATAAATATATCGCGTTCTCTTGTTTCTTATCGGAGCTTTAGCAATCCAATTCTTAAACTATTAGTCTAATATTTTGCATAAATTGTAGTATTCCCAGAACGAAGTAAATACATATTCTGAGCTTGTATTTTACAAATTACTTTTTTGTGTAATTTGACATTAGCACACATAGTTATCTAATAAAAATATAATAAATGCCTGAAATGATCAAAAAGAAAAAAAATTAGCAAGGAGTAAGGAAAACAACTGAACAAGAAGTTATGTATAACTTTTGGAGATGAATATATTGAGAACTGATTAATTTATTGACAGACTCAACTAAGTTGCAAAATTTGGCGTTACAAATTCAAAGACATATTTCGTGAATCTGCGTTTAATGACATCGTTTCATTTCACTTTTTTATATAAATTATAACGCTTAAAATAAAGAGTGTACTGAAATATAAACAAATTATTTAGTAATTTCGATTTTGAAATATTAATCCTTCATTTCTTTATTTATGAGTTGGGGAAAATAGAAAGCAATAAACTATAATTCCATTATGGAATGAAAGATTAAAATTTATATAAATAAAATGAGGATAAAAAAATTGAACAGAATGGAATGTATGATAGACAAAAGTGGATTGACCAGATACGATATACCATGATTAAAATCAGCGTAATCTTAGTGGTAATGATATATACAGATTTAGTAAATCCTATAGACAATGTTAGCTAGAAAAAGCTTTTCTGTTTCAAAATTATATAAAATGCTTTCGAATAGTGCAAATGATATAAAATTTAACAACAGATAATTTGAATACATGTACTACACAACTATGAAATGAAATGTTTGTGCAAAAATCTATCGATAAGTGACGCTGTAATTCGAATTAAAACTTTTAATATGCTCGGATAAATAATACAAAAAAGTAACATAGAAACTGTTGAGTTTATATTCCTTCATTTTCAACAATGTAATCCACTCGAATTGAATGCTGCCCTAAAATTCTTGCACAGATACTGACCTTTGATGATAGATATTTATCCCTGCTTGAAGTAGTCTAGCCAATATTGATCTTCCATCAAAAGATAATAAATAAAAACATTGATGTTGGATATTGTTCTTTAGACAACCCCAGAAACAAAAAGAGGCAATAAGTAGAATCCTGCGAATGTGGAAACCATATTGTTGTAAAATGGAGTCTAATGACCTGTGCTTTTGTGGAAAGCTGTTTTCCCGATTGCTATTAAAAATATATCTATTACGAAGTATTGCAACTAGAAAATAGTTATTGGAATTGATAGTATTCATGCTGTTGATGCATTACAATATCCATGATTTACAAAATCTTCAATGGTGGAAGAGGTTGATTTCAAAATCCCTCAGTAAACCATGGTGCCATTGTCATGGGGTAAAACAAGGTGGAAATATATATGTAGTTATCTTTTTTTTAAATATGGTTTAATGATAAAGACAACATCATTTTTACAATATACAAGAGTTGTTTTTGAATAATAGGAAGGTTTTATACTGCCCCAAATCGACAATTATGGATATGAACTGGCCCATCAAGGCAAAAAGAGGTTTCGTCAGCGAATAAAATTAGCAATCAGTATCATTTCTGAACTGTTATGAGCCTGTGAGCCTCCGTCCTCAAAGAGGTACTTAGAAATAGGTACAAACTTGATTTTGTAAAAACAAAAATGTGAAATCCATCTTAAGACAATGTATAGCCGAAAAAAAAATGGCATTTTCAAGGTTCATAATGGAATTAGTCATATTGCTGAGTTCAGCAATCACAGTATCAACGTTTTTAACTTTAGATATGGGATATGCTTTCATGCTCAACCTAGAAGAATGGTTAACTCTTAAAAATGCTTGCATTAATTTGCGTAAGGTACATGGAGGCATTGAATTCCTTCGTATCTACTTCATATGATGGACACAGCTGCAATGTATTTCTGCTGGCTCTAGAAATACATTGAAGCTGAATGTATTTCTAGAAATGTATTTTTGAATCCTCCTGTAATGTAGGCATGTTATGCAGAAAAATAACTAAGGCGTACAAAATTCGCTTGATTTTATCGAAAGAATAATGCTAATGTGCTTGGTAACACTAATTATGTTCACATTACTTAAGATATGCAAATAAATACTGGTTGAGTACAATTCCATCTATTGGGACATTTTTGTATTGTTTTTATTTAATGGATGCTAAGCTCATCATTTGAAATATCTTCAACTCATTTTGTCTTATAGACATTTGCCCAATACCTCATTTGTATCTCATTTTGTTCAATAGACATTTGCCCAATACCTCATTTGTACCTCATTTTGTTCAATAGACATTTGCCCAATACCTCATTTGTACCTCATTTTGTCCAATAGACATTTGCCCAATACCTCATTTGTATCGCATTTTGTCCAATAGACATTTGGCTTCTTAAACCATATGAAGTGATAAAAATATTTTTTGTCTTGTACATTAAAGAGTGAATTTTTGCTCCACTAACATTTTCTTTCAACCCGAAAATAATTGAATTTGTATAATGAACCTATTTAAAAGTCAAGTTGTTTACTAATGTCACATAACATGTGCACTATCCTGCTGACTACTACTTTTATACTCTTTTTCTATATTAGATGGTAGAATGGAAATCGAAGAAGTTTAGAAAAAGGAAGATGGCCAATGTCAGCTTAACTTTATATATTTAAACTTATTTCTGGTTAGAGATTATTATCGGCTACTATTGAATGTGACGATGGCAAAAATACATCAATCATGCTTTTCTCTTAAAAATTATTGCTAGAAATTACATTTTTTATTAGAAGATCACATTTTTTGTTAGAACATCATTGTCACATCTCGAAAAATGGTACATGCTATTTTCCCCCATTTTTCTTATAAATTGTTATTTTTAAGAATTACTATGGAATTACTATAAAAAGAGTATATACTATAAAAAATGTATGACTAAAAATTAACAACTACTTAAAATGCCATAAAATTTCTTTCAATGGACTTTAAAAAAATTCATTAATGAATTATGTAAAAATATTTCGTTGTACTAAAGCATAAGAAATTTTGATAATATTAACCAATTTTTCGTTTTAAGAGATAAAATGCCCCGTTTAGTTTTTCTTACAAAAATGAAATGCTTGTTTGATATATTAACAGAATATAAAACCTAAAAAAATTAAACATCTTGCAAGAACATTTTATTTTCAGAAAGATTCACCGCAAGATACTTCTTGCGAAAATTTATCACCTTTCACTAGCTTCCGATGTTAGAACGAAAAAAAAAAAGAAACAACACACGTAACAGTAGACAGAGAGGTGATTAATGTTTTAAATCTGACAAAGATAAATAACTTGGGAGCAATCGTTTCTTATCGAAACCATAATTTCCAGTCATTAAAATGAAATCTTGAAATTACGCGACGTAAGTAAACTAAGTATCAACAAAACAACACTTTAAGTAGTTAAAGTTGTAAAGGAGTAGACGTCTAAAACAAAATTTTAAGTTGTTAAAGCTGTTTCACAAAAGTTTCCATAAAGTTTTACAAGAACTATCAATCTGATAAGAGAAACATAAAATAACTATTTTATACAGCCGAACTTTCATGTATAAAATGTATGGAAGGGGAAAGTATTATGGTCATGAAACTTCACGACTCTGAAATTTTAATGAATTTTTAATTTCAAATTTTTCTCAATGCAAAAACAGCTATTTCAAGCAATAACGAAATTAATAATAATTCTATCTGTATATTTTCACCAAAAATTAAAAAAAACAACAAAGACATTAATAAAGCAAATAGGCTTTGAAAAATTTGTTTTCATATTAAAAAAATAAACTATTATTATCCATGCGTTGAAGAAAATATGATAAAAGAAAATTCTTCAATGCAATGTATATGCCCTTCAAAGTTTTCAGCGTATTTGGGGACACAGTAACTCAAAACTTTTATGGGCTGGAGAAGTAAATTTAGTACAATAACTCAGAAACTCTACATTATTACAGGTATTTACAGATTGTTAAAAACTTATCGAAACCTTCGTGTGTATTTGTGCTAGTGTATATAAATAAAATAATTTAAAAACTTAATGAATTGGAGAAATGAAATGTAACGTCTGAACATACATCAAATTCCAAATAATGTAAAAGACATTACAAACTTTTTTCCAGGACATCAAAGAAAAGAGATCCGAATTTAGATATGATTCACTTTATAAATTATAAAAACTGCCAAATTGTGCATTTTTATAAGAATCCTGTCTTAGGTGATGTCGAGGAAACCAATAAAAACGGAGTTCAGTTTATCTTACTATTATCTTATTATTAAAGTAAGATTATTAAAGTAAAGTATAGTAAGAAAATTATTATCTTACTATTTTCAAACAGCGTTACTACTAGTGTTAGACCACTTTCAATTTCGTGGAATTTTAATTTACTTTCATTTCCTATATATGGCTGGTATAATAATGTACAAGAAATATGGTAAAAAATGAATATTGAATCCTAGAATTGTTCTTCATGGGATTTAAAACAGAAAATTTCATTTAAATAAATAGTTTTTAGCTGAAAGTGTTTTAGCTGTTTAAAGTAAACCGAAGAAAGAAAAAAAAATCTTGAATCTTAGTATAATGGATTATGAAATATGAGAACTATGTAAAATCAAAATATGAAATATAACGAATTAGTGTTGTATATATTAAATTTGATGTGACATTTATACTTCCTCCCCTAAAACATTCCAAAATGCACAGAAAACCTAATAAATCGGTCGTTAAAGAGAAAATATCCTTTCTTAAAAAATGTTCTTCGCATTAAAAAAAATTAATTTTTAAAGTCATTAGGAGCAAAGAGATAGAATAGGTAAGCCTATTATTCCGTTCTAAATTTATTCCCTAAATTTGTTTCTCTGCTTTTTCCCTAAACAATGGAAAAACGTCCCTCCAAAACTTCCAACAATGCCTTAATTTAGTCTCAAAACCTATTAGTCTCTGATGAATTATGCAACTTATAGAACAAAAAATATTTTATTTTAGAGCTTTCATTCAAACTCTAAAAATAATAATAGTTATTTTTTAAAAGTATTTGCATTGTTTAATTGTATTCAATGTCATAAATATCTAGAATCTGTTTCAAAATTAACCTTTTTTTTCCTAAACGTCTTTGAAAAACAGATGGATAAAGAAAATATATTTTTTAAAAATAAAAATGTGTGTTCGTATAAAAATAATTGTTCAGAAAATCTATCAGCAAGTTTCCATTTAACCATTCAAACATTTCATTGGTAACTATAAACATTCGTAATTCAGATTAATGAAATGACAACAAGGATAAATAGTTTGGGGAATCATGTTGTTTATTAAAAACGCAAGAAACAGACAAACTTTTAAAAATAAAATACACTTTTAAATTTACTTGTTTCACACGTTCGTAATTGTTATATATTAAGCTTGCTTTTTCTACTAAAATTACACAAAATAACTTTCGTTCAAACAAGAACACAGTAAGAAAGGGAACATGTCTTGCTAAAAGCAAATTCAAAGATTTTTACCAAGCAAAAAAGAATAAAACTGGTGACAGATGCAGAGTATATAATTCGTCCTTCTGCTATCTCCAGATATTATCTATCCCCAGCTTCCATTTAAATTCTAAGCGAAGAACTAATAGCAATAAATATAAGAGATATTAATAATTAATTGTGACGAAGATTAATAATTTACCTTTTCTTGTTTTCTATCAAAACTACAGAAATTCAGAACCTTAATTAATATTTCGTATAAAATGTCGTGTATTCGACTTGAATTAATTCTTAACTGCTGTTGCCGAAAGTAATTTTCGTGTAGTCAGGCTTTATGACAAAAGCTTCCATGATAAACCAAACATGAAAAAACAAAATATAACGAATGGAAGACATCTTTTTTAATGATGGGGAAAAGAATGAAACCCTGGTGGGGAAACGAGAATTTCTAACCTATTTTCAACCAGAATGGGAAAGTTCTGAATAGCTTCTTGATCGAAGAGGGGTATTCGCCATTTTCTAAATATCAACATTGTGGGAACAGTATCCTCTTTCGTGAGGTGGCATGTTAAATTTCTATACTGTTAATTCCACCGATCCGTTTGCCATGAGGATAAGATTGGAAAAGATTCAGAATTAAGTAAATATTGTTTGAATTACATACATTTAGTTCTTGAGGTTTGCCATTTTGGAATATCAATCGACTTCCTTTTATGATATTTCATATGTCCTCAGTAAAGCAAAAATATACAAATAAAGGGAAAACTTCCTAAAACGAAGGAAATAGTTGGTTAAAGATGAAAAATAATGTGTAAATTGGGTATTGGAGTTAGATCAGTTTAGCATTTCATTTTTTAGCAACTGTGCTCAGGTGAATTTAAAGTTATTTAATTAGTTACTTTTTATTGTTTTGGTACGGTTAAATTAGCCTAAAGATTTGCTGACTATTCCTCAAAAAATTTAATTTTTATAAAAATTGTAATTTTAGTGAAATTTAATGAAAAAAAATTATTACTTTGTTTGACAAAAACTTAAAAGAAAAACACAAAAGACATTGCAAATAAATAAAAGAAGCTCTCATAATTCTTTTAGTTAAAATTTACATTATACCAATAATTTATATTTAATTTAAAAAGTGTTTTGTTCCATTGTATTATAAATGAAAGAGAACTTTATTATTATTATTTTTTATTTTGAAGGAAAAGTTCAAGTTCTGGATGTCAAATATTTTATTTAACATTTAAAAAACACAAACACACAAAGAAAATATTTTGTTATGCCCATTTTTTATTTCAATTTTTTAAAAAATCATGTGATTCAAACACCAGTATTCACATTGAAAAAAAGCAAAAAAAAAAAGCCTAAAATCTCCTTTAATTAGGGTTTTCATTCCATATTTCTCAATTATGTTTATTAATATTTTTAAAAAAATGTCCTGTTTCAATATCATTTAAATTAATCCCTTGACATACAAATTTATTTAACTTTCTAATTAGATAACTCATCCTATTTTGGTAATTAATTGTTAATTTGTTTTTTAATAATATATGAATTATTTGGGATATCAATTCGTTTCATATTGATTTTTTCGTATTTAAATACTTAAATCTATGGCTTAATTTCAAACTTGAAAATAAAAATTCAGTAATTCAATATGCGTGTTAGACACGTCATTGTATGCGAAGTGATTAAAAAGCATTTTATTATTTTTTAGATTTTATAGAATCAGTTTAAATTCTGGTTGTCAAATATTTTAACGTATAAAATATTTGACCACCAGAATTTCGTAGTCGTTGTTCTTTAAACCTATTTGAGTTTGAAAAAAATATCGAGATTTCAATTTATGTCTGTCTGCATGTGAACATGGTTTATAAAACCAAATCAATTCGAAGAAATGAAATTTTTGATGCATATAATTTGTATGTATATGTCACTTTATAAACTAAATCAGTTGTCGGATATTTAAAGTACATTAAAAATACAATAGCATGGTGGAAATCTGTATAAAATAACCAATATATCAAAGCAAGTATTAAATTCTGGAACCAATATATCAATCAGTCGGCTGACATTTAATTGCATTTATAAAAACTCGTAAGCGTTATGTTATATGGAGGATATTTAGTTTTGACTTAAATGTTAAAATTGTGTTTCTCCATGAAATTCCATGTGCAGCTGATTATGTTAAAAAAAGCAAAATAAATGGGGATTGGGACATGAGTTCATATCTATTATTTAAGTTCTGATTAAATTTGTCAAAGTGAAAAGTTCAGTTTTCTTCAATATACAACAGAACTAAACACAAAAAGCTCAAAACTGTTTAAGGAAAGAACAAGTCCATAGATTATGGAATAAGTAAAACTTCAGATGTAATCTATGGTTTCCAAGACGTTGAATGTTTCCTGTGTATTCAATTAAATATTTTATAAAAAGTGCCATCATACGCGAAAATCTAAATTAGATTTTTAAGGCGTTGAATTCTTAG
>JAOUZG010026841.1:1798668-1810208 GCA_026289955.1 Argiope argentata
TATGCATATTTACAAATATAAATATATTTGTAAATATGCATAAAAAATTGAACAAAAAAAACTGTAACTCTTTTTTTAATGAATTAAAACATTATACGTTTTACCTTTTGAATATACATAATTGCAATTGATATTGTTTCATTATAATTAAAATAGTCTTTTACAACTAAAACTGGTCTTTAATATTTTTTTCAGAGTATTTTTGAAAGCCACCAGATACTATTTGATCAACGACACACTTTAGACTTGACACAAATACACATGATATGTTTCATCTTTAGAATAATAATATAAATAAAGTTTTCAATAAATATAAATTTTATCATTAACATTGTATTTGTATATAGCATCAAATCATGATCTTATTGGCTAGCTAAACGAGCTTTTGGCATTCAACACTTATTGAACATCAGGAAAATAAAAACACATATTAAAAAATAAACAATTTGCAAACATGAACGATATTTTCTGGAAATATTTCACTATTTTTTATTTTCATGTCTCTAAACCAACTTATTTTTTTCATCAATAACAACATGATTTATATATTTTTCCTTATAGTTTAAGTATAAGTTATTATAAGGAAGGAATTACTTCGTTTTTTTTTTAATTTTTAGTTTTCTTAGCATATGTTCAACGACGTTTCATTTTAGCTTGATAATATCTCTGATTTTGAATCCGAAAGAATAAAAATGCTGTGTAAAGTGTATTCAATTCACATAAAATTGGATCTTCATCAAATATGTAAGAAAACGATAATATACGTTATAACAAAGGTGTAGAACCATTTCCATAATTAAATAATTAGATAAGCATTCCAAAATTTCTTTTTACCAACTGTTACACAATCTTGAGAAATTAATTAACTTACTTCAACTTTGGAAACAATAATTAATTTCCTAATTAAGAAATATGTCGAATAATTGTAATAACACAGCCAAATAATGCCTTGGTTAAGTAAACTGAGTTTTGAGTTCTTGCAGTTTCATTTCTTACGTTTGTTATTATTTTCCGTTCTAATCATAATTTATAAGCTTCAAATATTAGAATTGCACACACTGCTTCTGATTTCTAGACTAATTAAATATTCAAATTAAAATTGTTCAACAAATAGCAATTTCATAATAATATACTTTCTTGCAATGAACACAAGAGAGAATTAATAATAAAATATATAATGGATTTCATTAAAACATTTTCATGAAGTTTGTCTCAATTTAAATATAATACTTTTTGTCAATTGAAAATTATGAAAATTTCAATTCATTTTTATTTCATATTTATTTTATGCATAATAATGTAAACTTTTAAATTAATTGAATTTATTTTATTAATTATTAGATATATATATACTATTATTTAGTCTTTTAAAAGGAAATTCAGGTTTTTAATGGCTCATTTTTGTAGAAACAAATTCGGTGAAACAGTCTTTAAAAATTATGTTGTTTAGAAATGTCAGTAAGTGTTTGATTTGCGTTTGATAATATTTTCAATTAATTTATATAAACCATTTAATCATGACATTTTTACGTCTCTAAATCAAATTATTTTCTTTTCAAACAGATATTTTCTACAACAAGTTTATAAGAATAAAACATGGAAATCATAACAATAATATACCAGAATTTTTCACTAAATTATCAAAAAATAAAAATGATATTCTGTATAATATTTTTCTACTGTTGATCTCATCTTCACCATATTTAATGCTTAAAAATTCTAAATATTAAAATCTGAGACATTTTGAAACGTAGCACACTTCAACTTAATCGATTATTAAGAAATCTTAAAATAATTCTCGCTATCTTCTGAAAACTATATGAAAATACTTTTAAAGTTCAAATATTAGCGGAAAAGTTTGAAACCAGTGTGCATATTTTCTGCTATCATTTTGTATAGTAGTCTTCAATGTAATTTAAAGTTGAAGAATTAAAAATTCTTCTCTTGATGTATGATATTTTTTTACATCAACTAGTATACTTTTTCTCTTTTTCTTGTATTCAAATTATGCTCCAGCTTTGAGAATAAGAATAGAAATTCAATTGAACTTTTTTAAAACTCTACTTATTATTTTCTCTAATGAGGATTTTGTGCAATTAATTATCTTTATTTTTACTGAGAAGTTATAAATGCATTTCAAAAAATTTTCATAATGTTATTTTTATGAAAAAATATTCTTTTTTCTTGTTTTCGAAATATGATTTTACTTTAATCTCAAGGAAAAGTATTTCCTTGAAATTAAACTTCATAATTACTAATTACTACTTCATAACTACTTTTTCATTTTAACTTCATAATTACTAAAGTCAAACTAATCCCAGCTTTGTTTCAAATTCATGTATGTCATGTATTATTCAACAAAGCATTTCTTAAGTATATTTCAGTATACTATTAATTAAACCAAATTTATTTAGCCATTATATAATTCAGAAACAATTATAATTGAGCTAGAAATATTAGTTAAAATAGTTATAATCATTGGCATATAAATTATAAGTTTCCTCTCGAGTTCTTACAGAATATCTAATATTCATAAAATATTTTAACAATGAAATATTTCATATTAATATGTTATAATATGAATTTCCGTATTCCTTGTTTCATTATAAGACAAGATTATACTAATGAATTATTCATCATAATCATTAATGACTTTGTAAGTATGTCAGCTTACATACGTTTTGTATGTTTGTAAGTATGTATGTATGTAAGTATGTTGTAACTACATATAAATAAATCACCTGATTAATTTTAAGGTCTTAGTGATCTGATTTTATAACGAGATATTAATGAAATATGCTAAAACATAATGTATTTACTATAATGCGTCCATAGAGGTTCTTAATTGAGGATGAAAAAATTTCGGGGAGGAGGCTGTTTTTTGCTATCCTTGTGGGTACTACAATAGGATGAATACTGGCTCCTCCCATCGATGACGGGTAGTACTTCTTTAGGGAAGTGTTGTATCGTCGCCGGTGATGGCCCTTAGATCTCAAACACAGTTCCCGCTATTCAGGATTTTCCGCATACCTTCCGAAATGTCAGAGTAGACAATTTGTCGTATGTACTATAATGCAATGTAATAATGAGAGTTGTTGTATGCATTTTTCATGATAAAGCAATCACAGGATTCTTCAGTATCCGTTGACAATTATAGTTTATTTTCCTTATCTTTCTTTCTTTTTTTTTTGTCTTTTAAAATATGTTGATTTGAAAATTTTACTTCTATTTCGGTACATATAGCTAACAATGCACGCAATTTTGGAACCGAAGACGATGTTATGAAGTGATGCAGATGTATAAAAAAGAAAATAATCTTCCATATACAGATTTAAAAAAATTTCTTTTAAGATTCCCGCGTTAGCCATTATTAAAATTTCCTTATATGCTTCCCCTTTACACATTAATTTTTTTCATATACTAATGAAGTATAAAAGAATTATATATTTTTTAACTATCACATCTTTTTAAAAAGTCTGGTATTCTAATTTAATTATCCCATTTTGAAAGAGCATTTCTGAAAATGTGATTGGAAAGGGAAATAAAACTATAAAAAAAATTATTAATTACTAGATTTGCTTTAAGTATGTACATATTTAATTATAAAATCCTTTCATTTTAATATTTTCAAACGAAATTTCTATTTAATGTATTTAAAAATGTATGAAAAACTAATGAATATATTTTAAATATTTTTTTCTCATTTATTTCAGAACTTTTACTAATCAGAAAATGTTCTTACCTTTTCATTCCTTAACTTCAGCTTGCATTCTTAGAAATCTGAAAAATAAATAGTAAAAACATTAATTACAGATATAATTAAATATTTTTTAACATATATAACTTAGTTTTTAAAGTAGTTTTAAAATGTAATTATAAATACTAAAAGCACATATATTCATAATTAAAATTTATTTAAAACATAGTCATAGTAATTTAATGTTAAATATTCGTCTGCATCAATCAAACTTAAAAGTAGCATTCTTGACGAGCTCAAAATAATAAATGTATCAGAATGTTGTCGAGAATCTCATAATTTATATCTATATAATTTTAATGGGTCTATCTACGAAATTCTTTACCCATGAATCCATGGTATCTTTAGAAACCCATGAAGTTAATGAGAGTGCTAGAATTTGCAAGCATGCAGGCGAAGTGAATTAATGATTAATTAGAGCATTTTCAAAATTCAGATATGATAAGAGGACGGTATAGTTGAAGTGGAGGCAGAATTTCATTTTTAACATTTAGTTTGGCATTCTGCTTCACGTTCATAATTTATTTTTCAGTATTTAATCTCAATAGAAATTTAGCTTATAGTTTTAGCTTTCATATCATTGATTTGAGTAATCATTACTTACCCAGGAATGTTACATTGGCATACATTTTTAATATTGCTAAATAATTTTGAAAATTATGCTAACTTATTTTTAACCAAGAATTGTCATCAGAAAATTGTCTACAAAATATTTTTCCCTAATTTCAGGTTTATTTTGAGCGATATATAGAATATCCCGTTAAACTTGAGATAAAGTACTCATAATGTCTTTTGGAACGCAATATTATCTCGCATAACTGTTTTAAATAATCTAAGCTTTTATATCTGCTTTAATTAATGTCTGAGTATTGTAATGTCTCTCTGAACCAGTAGAGGAGGCCAAAATTCTACTTAATTAGGAATTTGATACAAGAACTAGTTTCAGTATGGTATACTATGTGGACTGAGAATCGCTTTTTAATGAAACAATTTTATTTTGTTCAATATATTGTTTCAATATATAAGAAGACTCAATACTATTAGGAATAATTGTTGTATTTTTCGCATTCACTTCTTTAAGGATTGAAATCATGACAGAAATATTTTGACGACAATGGCATAGGCATCAAGGTAATTTCGGTGGATGAACGAAATCAATTCAGTTATCAATATCTACCGGTCATTTGAAATATGGAAATAAGAACTGCCAAGCAATTAAGCTACTACAATCAATACATTTTAGAAGAATCCAGAAGTAATAATGAAGATTCATTAGTACTAATTCATAAGTAATAGCTCAGATTAATTAGCAATAATTCAAAAGTGATAGGTAAAAGTTTTATGTATCATCAAAAATCAGAATTTCCACTTTATCATGTTTTTGAATCATGGATTTAATTCTAAAAACTACTGTAAAATTATATACATCGTCTATTGAAGCAATTTGAAGCTGTTCAATATGTTTTTACTATATGTAAGCTAACTTAATTTTGGTGATGTAATTGTCTATTTTTTATATTCATGCTTTTAGTTATTGAAATTAGAGACAATTGAAATTATATTTGTATATTTATAAATGCAAAAAAGAAGGTGATATTTTTAAGTTTATTTAATTGTTCACGCATTTAACATTTTGCCAAAATACTTACTAAGTGCTAAGAATTTTTTAATTTTTCTACTATTTTATGTCATATCAATAATGCATTAACATATTCAATGTTAAATATTTTTATGTGTTCTGGGACTTCAACAAAATAAATTGAAATGCTTAAAATTGTGTAAACTATCTTTTACATTAAATAATTCAGTCGACAATTTAAGAACTAATTATAGCTCCAACATTTCAGCCATGTTCTGTAGAACTAAATAAAGGAATATTATATCGTTGTTGCAAAACTCCTCTAGAAATGTTGTGTCTTCGTTAACTATTTCATGCCGAAATTTAAGGCTTCATATTCAGATATATTACTGCTAGTATAACATGTCTCTACTTAAAACTTATTATAAATGTTTCTGAATTACGAAATTCTAGAAATTTAAAATATGTTACTCTAGATGGTTGGTATGTCGTTCTCTATTTTAAACTTTTAAATTATACACCCTGGTGCTGAATACAAACTTATTTTAATCTTTTCATGTTTAGATTTATTTTAGTTAAGTTATATTAAAGACCCCTTTTAAAGCAAAACTAGGAATGGGAGAGGAAATTTTGAGCCGCAGTTAAATGACGAGACTGGCAATTGAGCTGGCATTCTCCTTACTTCTGACCCCCCCTGGACAGAGGATATTTAGTCCTGGTGCATTTAACTTGTACCTAGTGCTCAAATTCAATCACTTCCACGATAGGAATTGAACATAAAAATCATTGGTTCTAAAAACAGCAGCACACATTGATCCACAGTCTGTGCTGTATGTTTAGTTTTAGTTTAATTATATCAACGTCCAGTTGTCAAGCAACTCCAGGGTTAATTTCCGACCGACCTTATAATTTAGAACATAAGTCAGATGACTAAGTCTGCACTTGAGCTTGCACTATACGCTCAACACCACACCACTTCAGCGTTAGGACGTTAAAGATGCAGCAGAACCATATACGCGGCTATTTTTCTATTTAATCAGGCTTCGAAACCTGAAAATGCATACAAAAAACTATATTTTTCCGCAACATGATGCATCAATTTAATAATTTTCCAAATTCGCCTTTAATGCCTATTATTAAACTGATTATCCGTTAAATATTTTTTCCATGGATGCAATGCATGATTAATATATTTGTGCATCATTATACACATGAATTAAATTGTTACTTGTATTCTTATATTTATCTGAATTCACTGCATATATTTTGTCTCTTGTATTTTAAATCTAGTAATTTCCTCATCAAGCAAGAAATAATTTTTGAAACTCAATAATTTAGCATATAACTAAATTGAATTGCCTTTTTCGATTTTTAAATTTAATATTATCTCTTTCACTTATGAATCAACAATTTTTCAACGTTAAAAGTGATAAAAAAATTATCAATCAATAAATTATTTTTAAATCATTATTTCTCTGATTTGCGAAAAAATTTAAGTACTCGCAATCCGTATTTTTATTTGAATAGTTTAAGAATTATAAATGAAATTTTTTTGTCGAATTCAAGAAAAAAAAGGAACAGATCTGCATTTATATGTGAAATAGTATTAGCTTTTTATTTAAAAGGCAAATATGAATATTCAATTCAAATATCCAATATTCAATAAGAAATATTTTAATATAATGATAGAAATTATTTATAATAAGGGATAATTACAAATACTCCTTTATTATACATATATGTAGAATGTATATAATTATCTAAAATTAATTATTTTCCTGTGCTCTTCAAAATCGACAGTTTCTAATTATTTTCCAACGCTTTGTTAAATTGCGTTACATTTTGAACATAATAACAGACTATTAAAAATATAGTGTTAAAAATTTTAAATCCTAATTAGCTACAATATCAGTTGGTCTATGTGGATTAATTGTTGTTAAAAATTTTAATTAAATATTTTGATAATTAATTCTTAATGCATTCACGTCAAAACATTTTGAAATTTCCAATTTTCATAGGAATATAATTATTTTGTTTTGCATATATTTCTATTGACTGAAACTGCTTTTAAATGTTAAATATATTTCCTAAACAATATCAAACAAGACAATCATGGAAATATTTTCTCTCCTAAATATAGAAAATTAATAGTACTATAATTAAAACTACTTTTTGAAAAAATAAAATAACTATTAATAATATGCCTAGTTTTATCAATGAAATAAATGAAACTTTCTTTCATTTATCAGAATGTTTCGTCATAAAACTAATAACCCTACCATAATATTTTCCTCCTGATCACTATCAAAAGATTAACTTATAATTATATTTAAATTTCCTAATATTAAGCTGAAATACTTTATTTCATCTTGAATACAAAATTAGTTGTCAACAAGTTTTTACCATTTAATACGAATCGTATTTCTTTATTTAAGCCTGAATTTGTTTCCAAGTATATAATCCTGCCTGCATACATTGGATATACAAATTCAATTGCTGATTAATGCAGGAAATGGTGTTGAATAATTTTATTGATATAAAGGTTCATAACACGTCATTTTTATCATATTATTATTGATTTCAAGTAATATTCTAATACGGAAATAGTAATAATCTTATAGGAAAATAGTTATTTCCTGAGAAAAAGTACAAATACATTTGAGAACAATAATTTCAGTTGCTTAAACAGGTATAAAATATATTAAAGAAACTATAACTTTTTAGAATTCTTCTAAAATATATAAGACAAAAAAGTCATTTTAAAAATCAACATTTTATAGTTTGCAAATATAAATCTACATTAAAAAGCCCATATTCATTTTCGACACTTTGAAGGAAAACTACAAGTTTTAAAAAATTCATTTATTAATTTCTCAAAATTAAATTGGTGATTAAAATTAATATTTTTGTTTTGTGTTAGTGGAAAAAATTACATTTTTTAAATATTACACATTTATGTTATTTTTTTTTAATTTCAGATTTATCTAAATTGTTCTAAAAACTCTGAAACTGACAATTTCTTTGAATTACTGAAATTTATTATTGTTTCAGATAAAAAAATTAAGATTTAATCCAGTAAAAAGTGTCTGTTAATATATTTGTTATATAAAAATTGCATTTTTTAAAGAGTGGTTTATTTAAATTTAATTAAATGTCATTGCTTGTACTTTGCCTTCATAAACTCTTTTTATTTAAAATTAACTTAAATATTTTGATACAAAAATTGATAAATTATAAATGGTACTTTACTTATACTTTCAATAAGAATTTTAATTTTAATTGTAAAAATATTTACTGCCACAAACTATCAATATAACAAACAAAGAGAAAAAATCCTTGAGAAAATAGTTATAAATTCATTTCGTTTATGTGAATTAATGAAATAAATTGAACAAAAGTTTTTTAAATGTTTGCAGTGCAAAAATTTAAATATTCAATGATAATGATAAGTTGTATCAATTTATGAAATTTTACGTGCGTTGATAAACTAACAAGTTAATACTTGTATTTTTCCTTAAATAAAAAAAAGTATTTTGATTACAAACATAGTATGAATTAAGACGTATATGGTTTTTCCCCTTTAATTAAATTAGGCTGTATTTTGATTACATACATAGTAGAAATTAAAACCTATATGACGTTTCCCCTTTAATTAAATTAGGAAGTATTTTGATTACATACATTGTATGAATTAAAACTTATATGATTATTTTTCCTTTAATTAAATTATGATGTTTATTGATTACATGCATAGTATGAATTAAGATACATATGATTGCAATCCAAAATATCGATTAAGACGTATATGATTGTGAAATGGAAAAAACTTTTATGATTGCAAAATGAATAGAGACGTATATGATTGCAAACATAGTATGGATTGAGAAATATATTATTACTAACAAAAAGAAAATAATACTTGGATAATTCATCAAAGAGTAATTCGCCCTCTTCAAGACAATTTACTAAGAAATTATTGATACTAGTACATTTCAAACAATAATGAGAATCCCTCATTAATTCTGAATCTTTATGCCAGTACAATGCATTCGCAATCCTTTCACTGCTGAGCAATTTAAACCAGTGTTTCCAGTCACCAACATCAACGAAAAAGGATCAGTTTAATTTCCTTTCCTAATCTACCTTTGTGAAGGCCATTTGAATTTCTAGCAACCAATTAACGCGGGTCCTCTTGATTGATAGGGGAAAATATGTGCTGCCTTTGAAACAATTTGTTAAAATTCCGTTACACGTATGTTAGAACACGGAGAATCAAGGAAGATAAGAGGAGGAACAAGTTCGGGGATTTCGCTCATGCAAATTCATCAGGGAATGAATGGAAGTCATTCAAAATTATCATTTGTAGCGTCACATTCTCAAATTCATCAGAGTTATAATTAATTCTTAGTTCCACTGATCCGGAACTCGTTCCAGGATCCTTTGTTCAGACGGTGCGAAAGTTTTAAATGACAGAAGGTCACAAAATTGTTAAATTCAACTTAACTATTACTAGTTAAAATTATTAAAAAGTTAGAATAATATTCTGAATAGTATTTGAATTTAGTCTTCTTGCATATCATTTTAGTTATTTGAATTTTGAATTATAAATTTCGAAACAATATTTAAATGATGCAAACAAAATTTAATCTATCATTATACTATTATAAATTTTTAAAGTCAAAATCATTTATAAAAAATTTATATTGTCTATGTTCAAAGAATTATGAAACTGATACAAATGATATGTTAATTTTCTTTTTATGTTTTTCGAGTGTCAAAAGTTAAATCCCACTTACCCTTTTGTGTACTTTTTTGATACATCAACTTTTTGCTATAATTCTTTTTAATCGCCTCTACCGCAAATAAATACTAAATCGTAAGAAAGAAAACAACTACTTTATAAATAAATGAATGAAAAAAAGAATCGATTTTATTTTGAAAATAAAAAGTGTGCTTAAAATTTCTAAAGCACAGTTTGTTTTAGTTAGATGTATTAACCTCTCAATTTAAAGTAACAATAGGGCTATTTTGGGACTAACCTCGTAATTTTGAACGACGACCATATGACGAGGAGACATCTGAGCTAGCAACCTCAACTTCAAAATTTCACAGCAACCCAGCGAGTGAATGTTTGTTCCTCTCTATCTTTTGTCTAGATTGTTGATATTTCATAGTCACCAGGTAAACGTGATTCATTGCACAAAACGGATTATTTCAAGTATATAATTTAACTATGTTTAACTACAAACAATTTCTATTAATTGAAAAAAAACCTAATTAAATAGCTTCTCAAAAGTGAGTGGTAAACTAAGAGTGGAATTTTCAAACATCCTGTTTAAAAATAATATAAAAAATTTAAGTTTTAATGAAAACATATTTTTTTAATATTAAATTCTTTTGGAAAGACTTGGATATGGAATTTTCATATCATTTAAAGTTTAGGATACCAATGTTTTTTGTTCATTGTCCAATAGCCACAATACAGTACTAGTTTTAGTACCTTTACTAAACTATTTTCAGAGCAAAGATTCTCTGCTAAGTTTTCAATTGTTATTATTATTATTATTTTGGATCTGCTTATTTGCGATTTACAGATTTTTTTTTTCATAATTCTAAAACATAATTTTAGCTCTTGCTATCATCATTTCAGATATAATTAATTTTTAATAATAAATATATATTTTATTATGTGACAGTATCACTTTAATGTGTTCATAGAATTGATTTCATTTTCTTTTGAAAGAAAGGAATGTTTTCATTTCACCCATGCCGTTTGTTTTCACATTTATAGCTCACGCTCTTATGATATTTTAAAATATAAATAGTAAAAATAGTAAAAAAAATAAAGAACTTCATAACTTCGAAGTACGATTGACAGGTATTGCCCTATTGTTATTAATCTGTCAATTATGTTCTTATCAATACAATTGATTCAGTTCAGTTCATAGATTATAGATAAAATTAAAGCTATGTAATTCAAGCAAAGTTAAATAAATAATTAAACATATATAAATATAATCGTAAAATTCGACTGTTAAGTAAAATAAGCCAGAAAGACTCTCAGAAATATGTAAGCATGAAGCTGTATAATACATTAAAAACAATTTCCTTGTTTTAAAAACAATCAGATGATTTTATTAACTATTACTCGGCACAAAATCGAGGACGTAATTTTACACACACACACACACACACATACACACA
>JAOUZG010026841.1:1815208-1830786 GCA_026289955.1 Argiope argentata
AGAGAGAGAGAACCTTTTATGAGTTATTTAACAAGTTTTTATTAAAATAGAAATAACAATAAGAATGGATATAAATTAATGACATTTAAAATTGAAATCCGACATAACTATAAATTCTTTTCTTTGTAAAATCGAAATACGTAAAATATAATTCAAATCTTTTCATATATCAGAGTAAATAATTCCCTTTTGACTGTTAAATGTTGTTGTTTTTTTGTAAAATGTTTTAATTTTTAAAAATTAATTTTTAATATCTGTATATCCATATTATTTTAACTTATTTTTTTATGTTTTTGAGATTAAAATAAATTTAAGGGATTAAATTCAAATTTACTTTTAGCATACAAGTAGCTAAGAATAGTAAAATTTGACCAATTATTATCTAATTAATGAGCCGATGTATTTATATAGTTTATGAAATGAAAGAAAATACATATTTTTTTTTGTTTTATTTAGTAATTTAGCGGGATTGATCCTTAACTTTCTTTTCTTATTGCGTGATGATATATTACTGCTTTCAATTATTATTAATTAACTTTAAGGAAAAAAACTACATTGGGTGTTTTAATGATTCGACTCATCATCATGCAACTTGAGCTTATGTTTAGTATTTTTATGTAATGAGAAAAATATTTTTGAGTTGTCTACTGATTGTAATACAGGGTGATTCAAAATGAATCTTGCTATTACAAACAGCTATAATTATTTGATGAAAAATAATTTATTGATAAGATTAACGTATAATATCGGCAAAACTTCAAAATTGTCCGTGTCCAAAACAATTCAGGAATTCAAAGTACGCATTTGTGTCGATGACTGCAAACATGCTCAGAATGCAAGGCCTGAAATGTTACCATTTATATATTACCCTTGGAACTAAGGAAAGTCACATAGAACTTTTATGACATATGTATAAAAGATTTGAAAGATCCGTCTAAATTATATATTAATGTTATCAATAAATTATTTTTCATTCAATAGTTATAGTCGTTTTTGTAATCGGAATATCCACTTTGAATTACCCTGTAGTGTAAATATCATCTAGCTATAAAGCAGATGTGAGTCACAGACGACTCATTGTAAAAGTGAATGAATTGACCATATTTTTAGTAGTATCTGAATCTATTTAGAATGGATCTTAATACATCAATTAGAGCAATTTAATATTGGACTTTCAAAAAAAACCTGTAGAATTTAATGTGCTATCTTATAAAGTGTAAAAATACAATTACAATTACAGTTACAGTCACAATTCCTATATTTATTGATCTAAATATAGAAGTTATATATTCTTCTATACAAAAGTCAAAGATGTTGGCAATCACGTCATTGCAATTCCTGGCATCATCTGCCCTTTCACGGATGGAACGGAAGATAAAGCGATAAAAGTCCCTTGTTCCCTAAAGTAATTTCCTCATTTTAGCCCCTGCCAGGTCATCCTCGCCCACTAACTTTCATAAATTATATTGTTGTTCCGTTAGATTCGAATTTAGCATTGTTTCATGATTTTGAAATCTGACATTTGATTGTTTTTCTCTGACAAAACTTGAGGTTTAAATTATTCGTTATAAATATCATTCATTATAGAGGATTCAAACTTGCACATTTTTTTAGAAAGTTAAAGCATATTAAATGCAAAAAGGAATGAGACACTTTTCACAAATACTGACGTTTCTTTTCGATATAGTTTTTCATTTCATGAGCTGTCTCATCACTCTTTCACAAATTCTTATTAAAAATTTCTGAAAGTATTTTACTATCTTCTAAAGAAAGTGCATTAAATTTTCAAAAGCATTGTATTTTTTACAAAAAGTATTTTATTAAATTTCAAAAGAATTTTTTTAATAATTCCCTACTGCAATGAATATTCCAGTGCACAATTTAAATGACTGAATGCAATATATTCTCCGAGATAAATAGTTTTTACAGTAAAATATTGCAAGATTCTCTTATGAAACTACTGAATTATTTCTGAAATAAAAATTTCAAAGACATTTAGAAAAGTAATCATGCATATACATTTTTCATAAAGTATAACTATAATATGGTGTAAATTTATATGTTTCTAAGAAAACCTTAAAATTAAAAATATATATATAATAATTATTTAAAGTATACCAAAAATCCAGCGTAGGTATTCTAAGTTTTCTGATGAGACAATCTATTTTAAATTAGAATATCTAAAAATAATCCCATGGTAAAAACAAAGAAATACATGTATAAAGAAATTTTAGAAACCACCTACATATTTTATTTTCTCGCTTTTCCAATCATCAGTTTCAATAAAAGAGATCCTTTTGTTATGCAGGTATCTAATGCATGGAACAGTATAATATTTCAACCTTGATAGCTAAAAATATAGAGATTTTTGGTATGTTCCATTCATTTATACTTTAAAAATTTTGTAACAGCACATACAGCAAATATTTTCTAATTTTTGATTGTTTTTAAATAAATTACATAGTTATTTCTTTTAAAAAATTATATTATTTTTTTTGCGATTTTCAAGTTTCTCGGATTTCATTTTCTTAGATAAGTATCATACTTATTTAGAGAAATACTGTTTTTATATCTATTGTCACCCAGTTGTTCTTTCATCTGGAGGATTTTTTTTTCATCTGAAGGAAATACGGTAAACATACTATCTCTTACACTAAAAAATGAAACAAAAAATTATATAAATGTCTTAAAACTTGTTTTAGCAAAGAAATATTTAAAGGGACATTATACTTATTAAATTCTTCTTTGAAAGTATATTACTCAGTATTTATTTCACGAAAATATTCATTAGTTGCTAATTATCTAGAAATTGAAAACTGTGTGGTGGAAAATCGTAAAAAAATTATGCATTACAAATTTTCGGACTCAGAACGACCAAATTTTGCTAACGGTTACTTTTTAGGTATTAAATGCTTACCTGTATAACATCTGCTTTTCAAAATTTAAAAAGATTTGAATTAAATATAATTCAATATTTTGACCTTTTTCCTAAAATTACATTTACTTCATAATTCATAAATAAAAAATCATTGATCAATTATTTTTATATATATTTTTTTTCTAAAATTTACATACGTTCTAAAATTAAAGGGTAATGCATTTGTAAATTTTTATAAACATAATATTTTAAATTATGAATATCTGTTTTTAATGTTTTTTTAAATATATTTATGCACAATTAACATAATCTATATTCATTGTTTTAGACACTGAATTTATATGAATGTGTGTTAAAATTCATCACATTTTTAAGCATGTTTTCAGCGTTAAATATCTCAAAATAAATTTTTAAAACATAATAAACACATTTGAAATAAATCTTTAATGTGTTCGTGGGCTTGCTTTCCACATGTTATTAAGGATACAAGACATGAAATGATTATCAAATAATGTTGAAATATCTGTATTGATTTTATTATTATTTAATTTTTTATTGCCTATTATTATCCTTTGGAAACATTCTTTAAATACTGAATGTTTGTACGCATAATTTTTTAAATATTAAATAGTTTGTCGATATATTTCTCTTTAACGAAATCATTTTAAAGATTATTCAAAACTGAATCAAATCAACTCTGAATAGAATATATGTGGATATGATTTTATTTTCAATTTATAAAATTCAATTGGCAGATTGCCTGACCGCTTTTGATGGAAATAAATGCCATGGAAATGAATGAATTTTTTATTCAATGTTTGCATCCATTTTAATCGGATTTACTAAAAAGCATCTTAAACGCTTACGCATCATTGAAACACGTTTATTTCAATTGATGCTCCGCATTCCTTTTTGATGCATTATATTTATGAATAATTTAATATTCTTCAATATTTTGGACACGGTGTTCTTTTATTCATATGGTTTTCACTGAATGCCAAAGATGAAAGAATGTCAATACATAAAATTATTTTCTAAAGTGTTTTCCTTTCATATCCTTTTCTTCAGATTTTCCTTTTATCCAATATAATTTGAGAATCAAATGAATGCGAATTTACGAAAATATGCTGGTTTAATCTCTTTGAAAAAATAGGAAAAAACGAATTATTTTAATTCGTTTGCTGGGAAGCAATTATAAAAAAATAAATTATCTCTTCTCTGCATAATTTATCTTTTAGAGTATGGGGTGTTCATTAATTATTGCCGAGGTTTCCGTACCTCATAACTTTCGAATAAAAAAATATTACGCAAAAACTGATTACGTATTCGTAAATTACAACTCAAAGAATGTTACGTGACAACAATGCGATCTCGGTGCATATGTAGTCTGAGTAATCATGAAATAATAAATAAAAATGGCAACCATGCAAGATAAAGCAATGTGTGTATTGTGGTTTCCCGAAACTAAATCAGTCATAACTATTCAACGTCACTTCCGGACCACGTACAAGAAAAATCCTCCTTCGGATAATTCAATCAGACGCTGGTCAACAGAATTTCATGAACCTGGTAGCTTTCTACACCGAAAGGGAGCGAGAAGACCGAACACTTCGCAGGAGAATGTCGATCGCATCCTAGAAATGCTCACTCGTAGTCCACGAAAATCAACGAGACAATCAGCGGTGCAGTTACATATGCGGTATTTGACAATATGGAAAGTTCTCCATAACCACCTTCAGCTGAATGTCCATAAAGTGCAAATTTTGCAAACTTTAATATTAGCTTTTAATAAGCTTTTTGTCACTTTAATATCATTAGTAAAATTCTTTGAGTTATATTTTACGAATACGTAATCACTTTTTGCGAATTATTTTTTATTCGAAAGTTATGAGGCACGGAAAACACGACAATAATTAATGAACACCCTATATATAGCATTATTTATCATTTATAAATAGAAAAATTTATCATCTATCAATGTTTTAATAATATAGTACATTTTAAAGTGTTATGATAACATTGAATCAGTAAATATTTAATTAAATCAGTCGTCACGAAATTTATTAACATATTTTTATGATTTTACCCTACATAATTATAAATGTATTTTTATATGCGTCATATATTGAAAACTAACTGTAAGCTACCACTTTATTGAGTATAATCCCGATTTGTGAAAGGGTAATAAAATGTCCTTATATCAAACAACTAAAGTGACCCGGCACCCTGTCACATAGATAGCGCTTCTTCCTTGTGATCTGGACATTCCAGTTTCGAGTTCTGGTTTGGACATGGTGGTACTTCTGTGTACTATATGTGAGGGATATGAACGTGCCCCCTTGTAAAAAGGGTGTTTCCAAGCGGATGTGAGATAAGTCATGCTCTAGGCCTTCATTTGGCTCTACTTCAAAAACAAGAGATGTTCATTAGGATTAAAATCTGTGACGGCCGACAAAGTGATTGCCCATGGAAAGTACCATTAGTAACAACAACAAAAATGTTATTCGTCGTTAATGGATTTCAGACAACTTCTGAGAAGTTTTGTAATCCTATAAATTGGCTTACACATTCATTAATATAAATTTAGAAAGATTATTCTCGTTTGAACTCTGTTACTGGATATACCGTTCGAAATTTATCACATACTATTACAATTCTATCAATAATTCCTGATCAGAATATTCTCCTATCTATCTTCGTAACCACTTCCGAGAATCCTTAGAATCCTGCATATACCCTTAACTACTGTGGACGCACGCTAATGAGAATACAGTTACAAGTCTGCCCGTTATATATGTTAGTAATAGACCCATAGCGCTATCGTACATTCGATATGCCCTTCGAATATTGATAATGATTGCTATTCCATTCAGCAATTAAGTGACGAATGAGGTACGTGTCTTTAGAGCAGCACTTCTTAAGACTTCTATAATTTAGCAGATAGAATCACAGTTTATAATAATTTTCTTTTATTTACATGCATGCAATTAGTCATTCTTCTCATTACTTGATTGTGCAACAAATCAACTTCAGTTAGAATTATCCAAATTATAACAATTACAAACTTCCATTCTAACAAACAATTATAAACTTCTGCTAACATATTGATTGGTAGATAATTTTTCTGTATGTAAACAATTCCTTATTACGTCCAATTTGCATGGTAGACTACAGATTCTTAATTCGTAAGTATTTTTAAAAATTAATGGTTAGTTTTCTTTTTTATTGTTTTTAATAGTAGTGCTAATATTGCTTTTTAATTGAATTTTGTAAACTAAAAACTATTTATAAGAAATATTTTACCCTGATTATTTCAGTACAACATTATTACATGTTGCTGGCAATTTTAACTTTTCAATGTCGTATAAATTTAATACTGCTTACAGAATGCCCCATCCTGAAACTTGTAAATTTTAAGTTCAAATAAGCTATAAAATAAATAATGTATTGTTACTGGTAATGTAAAATCCAAAAACCTGGTCAAGTGTAGTGAATTGACGATGAAAGATTGCAACAGTCTCGATAACAAATATTGACTCTATATTCTACTTGAATATACGTCAATTGCAATAGACATCTGTAAACCAGAAGCAAATCGGTAATAAACAATTGTAGTTCAAGAGAGACTTCACTAGACTATTCACGTTTTCCAAACACCTGCTATCCCCTTACTTGAGCACAGTTCTACTGTCTTTCGTCTATTAACTAAATCATCAGTCAATATTGACTTGATATTCAGCTAATAACTCGTCGAGGAACCGAATACTAAGGGTCAATATACTGTAACACAACTCACTACAAATTCCATATATATATCAACTGGGCTTCATCTAACGAACTTCGGCTTTGCCTGTTGGCAGTTCACAGCTTTTGATTCTATATTGTTTCAATACAGTTTTCAATTCACAGTATTCTAGAAAGATTACCATAAACCTCAGCCTAATGGATCTATCTCCAATATTCCTATAGTTTCTGGGACCACCGATTTCTTCGCCAATTCAGGAAATGGTTACCATGTTTGTCGCCAAGATCGGTTTGTAGATTCAATATCCTTTAGAACTCTCTGTTAATATGTTTTATTTATCAGAAGACTTAATAAGTCGGCTAGCAAAATTACAAATTTGTGACAATTTGCTGCTTCAAAATTTTCACTTAAATGCTCATTAAACTAGAATTGGTTCAGAAATTGGCAAGTATTTTTTGTCCGTAACATGCATTTTTTAGCCTAAATAAATATTCTTCTTTTAGTTGTATATCGAATTTTAAAATATGGATATATTTTAAATAAGACTTTTGAATAAATTGAAATGTACTTAATGCCTTCGAAATTCAAGAATGCTCCTTTACCATATATTTGATCTAATGAGAAAAAAATTAATGAAAAAAATATTAAATTCCAACATGGATACAAAAAAATTACCCCTCCAATCAGTTATCTAATAAAACAAATTAGTTCAAAATATGGAGAGAAATTCACAATTATTTCATTGGTTTTACACAATGTATGTGTATAATATAGTTTAAGAGTTAAATACGTTTTCCATTTCAATAAAACTAAATAACAACTGTGATATAATTATTATATTGTTTCGTAATTCTCTTAGTCAATTTTTATCGTCTTTAATTTTGATGATACTCTATAAAACTAAACTTTTAAATGAAACTCTAATTAAGAAATGAAATTAATTATTAGTTAAATTTTAAAAAATTAGAAATAATCGAAAGATAAATTTTTTGATGAAAGTTTTATCTTAAATTTAAGAAATAGCTGCTAGTTACGATGCCTTTTTTTATATTTTCTATATAATTTACAAAAATATAGAAATTACATTTGAATTGAGGTTTTAGAACTTTAGTTGACATTTTTGCATCTAACCCACAATTCAGCAGAATTCTATTAATTCATTCCATTCAAATAAAATCTTTCTAAACTCTCCTGACTAAAATTCATCTTTAGATAATTTCCATATTTTTTTTTTAATTTAGTCTCTTCAGAGACAAACTATAATACCTTACTTTTAAACCTAAATCTCTATTATTTCCAAACGTTTTTGAATGGTTATAAGTCGCAATATCCAAAATTAGACGATTCCTATTCAATATATTTACATTTGTTAATCGGTTCTTTTCCTTTGAACTTACAAAATATAGGAATTGAAGCTGAGTAATCTATGTAATATATCTTCCTTAAGAAAATTTTGATGCTGAATAAGTTCAAGGTTTCACGATTGATGAATTTAACGTCAAAACTTAATCGGATACTTTTGACAACGGTAGCCAGTAGATCATTCCACACTCATAAATTTTAAGTTTCTATCTTCTTCCATCAATATTTTTACATTTTAAAATTGCACTAATACCTTAAAAATAAATACTTTTAGTGTGTAATTTAAATTTATGATACTATTTCTTGATATTTATAGATGATCAATCATCAAAACTGTAATCATCGTCCTGAAGTAACATATTTTTAAAAAGAAAAACGCCCTGATTTCACCGAAGAGCAATTATTCAGTTAGGATGTTTAATGATGTGTTACATTCTATCATATTTATTTGAATTATCTGTTTAGATATTAAACAAATATTTTTGGATATGACTTGTCGAGGAAAATGCTTTTTACTCTGTTCTTTTTACGCCTCTATGGGCACATATAACTTCCAGGTTACATTTTAATTTATCGACATTTTACAAAAGCTTTTTTCATTATAGCTTTTTTCATGAGATATCGCATAAATCTTAACTCTATGACGTTGTAACCACAACCAATACTACCTGGTGTCCAAAAAGTTCCCGTACTCCAAATTTAAAAAATCATTGTCCATGATTTTTTTTTCAAGTATATTAAATTTTACCATACGAGTAATGAAACCATGGACAAGCTTGAAGCTTTTTTCAGCGATCGATTTATCTCAAAAAATCTTTGACCACCTCGATCCCCTGATCTGACCATCCAGTACTTTTTTCTGTGGGGATATTTAAAGGATAAAGTTTATGCAGGTGATCCTCAAACAATAGATGATTTGAAATTCGCAATTATCCTAAGGATACAAGAAATTACTCCTAGCATGTTAAAACGCGTTTCGAAAAACATGCGCAAACGAGTTCAGCTTTGTCTCCAAGAAAGGGGTGGACATTTTGATTATTTTTTATAAATGTAATTCAGTATTTTTCCTTAGTTATGTTAAAAGGGCTTTTTATCATTGGCATAAAAATAATTCTTTTTAAACCTGTTGTTTTTGTAAAATAAATTCACAAATCATCAGTACGGGAACTTTTTGGACACCCTGTAGTATTCATGACACTTGCAAGGTGCACCAACCCTAAATAGCAAAATAATTGTTGTGCAAACTGTTGGCAGTAAAACTGCAAGAAACCGTTTGATCCAATTGAAATTGTTTGTGCTTTTGTCAGTGATTACCAAACTATGTTTATGGATGCTTGTACATTTATGTCTTACACAAATGCAAATTGTTTAATGAACTTTCACATATGAGCTATTATACACAGAAATGCACATTTTATAGACAGGTGTGACTTGAAAGTCAGATAATTATTATAACGCAATAAAATTGTTTAAACATAAAAATTAGTTTTCATTTGCATATATAGATTTATATTTTCTGATTTTTATTTCCCAACAAATTTTTTGGGGGTCAAAACATAAATTAGAGGGCTAACACGATAACAAGGGGATAGGTCACGGTTTTTAAAATCATGGGGAAAATACCAGTTATGTACAGACAAGCAATTCAATTCAATATGGTGATATCTATTACAATATCACTTAACCTCGTAGTTGTTCTCTTATAAATGGTACATTATTCCTAAAAGAATCCCTTACAAAGATACAGAAAACATTAATTCAGTATGAAAAATACATGTTCTATACATTAATGCTTAGAATGGCAGAATTGAAACTCGCATTTGCTTCACATGCTATTTACAAAATTGTAAACAAAGTACATGCAGCAAGTATGAGGACGAGAGGAAATTACTGTGTAACCCTATCTAAAAGAAACTGAAATGTGCAAGATATGTTACTTACAGACATAATTTGGGCGGAGTAGACTTGCTTTTAAGAAAATTACTTTTACTGCAAGAAGAAAATCCATTAACGGGGAGCTTGTAAATACTGGAAAAGTCATCGTCATTTCTGGTTGTATATTATGTTTAATAACAAAATTGTGCATAACAATCTGCCATTATACGATGTTCTATAAAAAGTAGCTCAGCCTATAGCATTTAAACTTCTAAGGGTTAAAGTATTTTATTTTGAAGATTTCCTATAGTAGTTTCGATTTAAGAATATTCTGCATTTTGGCTGACAGAAAGCAATTTCAGCCTATAAGATAAGTGAGCCCAATAAAAGCTTATTGCTCTAATTTTCATTTTTTATGTCACGGTCTTCGAAAATAATTGTATAAATACTTTTTTTCTTTAGCAATGATGTATGAAAGATATAGTTTAGTGTTAAGTATATGATTTTTTACAAATTTTTAGCAAGTGCTATAATACGTATTTAGCAAGTGCTATAATACGTGACATTTTCAAACATGAATTTTATAATTCATTTGCGGATGATCTCATAGCGTGGTGTAGTGTAATAAATATACTATTCCCAGATCACACTTGTATGACTATTATTTTTGCCTTTCTAAAATTAGGGAGTATTATGAACCTTACGATCACTGAAATTATTGTAAATGGAAATACCCTTAAAAGCCCTTCAAGCTGATTTATAAAATTATTTTCAGATATGTACATGAAGTAAAAGTTTTCGTATTGCTCATTATATATTCTAATAAAATAATCTAATCAATTTTATATATGTCTTATTTGTTGATAGAAAGCGATATGAATTTTATTAAGTTAAGTCAGTTAAAAATTCATTTGAATTTGGGTATCTCAGTCTTGGAAATATTATATTTTGGATATAATTTAATTATATTCAATCCTTTAATTTTATTTCAATCAAATTTTAAAGGATATTTTTTTATCAAATTCAAAAGAATTAGTCTTTTGAATTGGGTTCTTACTATTTTATAATTCAGTGATGCAAGATTTTTCTAGAACATCAATTGAAAAACACTTCTTTTATAAGACAGAAGTGCAATGAATCATCAAACTTCCTTCAAATTCCTTTGATACTGAAATAAATTTGCAGAGTCAACCTGAAACATCAATGACTAATTTGAATTAATGTAGGCATACGTGAAGTTTGTTGGCTAACAATATACATATCAAATGAAGAATAATTATTAAGAACTAGTTTATTATTAAGCAAATACTATTTCGAAATGAATAATAATTATGGAGAACTGCATTTATTATTGTGCAGATACTATTTCGAAATGAAGAACAATTATGAAATTTGTGTTTATCGTTATGCAAATGCTATTTCGAAATGAAGAATAATTAACTGAAAAATTAATTATAATAATATGTGAACCTAATTAATTATAGACTGTTACTTTTGATGACTTGTGACTTTTCCTACGAACATTATTTAGGATTTTAATTTATTTTCTTTGATGATATCAATCATTCTTTAATGCTATAAATTATGATTTGGTCATTCATTTTATACATTTGCATATATTTTTTTGTTGTTTCGTTTCTAACCCTGAAAAATTATTTGACTTATGTATCTCCTTTCCCTGAAAAAAAAACATTAATGTTTTGGATGTTTTTGCATATTATTAAAACTTTTTTTTTCGAAAAAGATAATAATTTAATGCATGTGTTTAAAATTGTTTCTAACTTATCAATATATTTGAGGTATAAATGCCAGGAAAAGTGTTTCATGTTTGTTTATTTTTTAAAGTTTAACCTTTTATTCTTATCACTTTCCTTTCCTGAAATCACTTTCTGTAATGTCATATAGTTGCTTGATTTTAGAACTTTTACAAATGCCGGAAATTTTTTTTTAATTGCGCAATAGACTATAATATTTCAAGGAAATATTTTAGTTTGCTGAGAAATTATATAATATTTAAGGAATATATAATATTTGAGGAAACTGTAAAATAAGGAGAGAATCACTACCTTGCCATTCCTTTCCCGAATGACCCTCAATGTTCCAAATTTTAATTAAAATATGCATTGATTTTGGACTATTGTCATAAATTATAATTGTGATATGTTTTGCCTCGTCATAGCTTATCATAATGATAAGTTTAAAACAATTTTAACATAAGTCCTTTGTCATAGACTAATTAAGAGGAAAAGTAATATGAAAATGTTTCAATGAGTGCAGAATCAGAGTTTTACATAAATATTAAACTACAAAATATTAAACTTACTAATATTATTCTTAATATGAATCAGAATCAATTTTTATATAAAATAAAGAACATTAAACTGTTTCATAATAATCTAAAGAAAATGGTGTCATATTTATTAAAGAATTGCCAAATTTGCTCAATTCAGACCGATCTTTATTCAACAAAATATAACTTTAAAATAATTCCGTTTATCTACCCCTTTCATATAAACCTATACCTGTTTATTTGGTTAAATTAATACTCTTGCTTTTTTCAGCAGAACACAATGCGTTACATCGACTAATTTAGCAATTGCATTGGTCTAAACTTATCATTATTTAATTACGCTTTATAATTTACAATTTTATGCATTTTATCTTCGTAATAAATTATCCTAATTAAAATTTCATATTAGAGATATTTAAACTATATTTTCTCTTTTTCATAGTTATACTAATTCTATCAATGATCAAACATAATTAGGTTGAGAACAGTTTTATCAAAACATATTTTGTAAATATTATGAGACATATTTTGTTGTTTTAATTACGAAAACTATCTGAAGAATGAGATGTAAATTGAGTACTTCCAATGTCAATGACCTTTTGTTTTCTGTTAATCAAAGAATTAAATCTGCCAACTCTGGCCTTTGTTTTTATACACTTCTGAAATTTACTTTTAAGTAAATAATATGGTTTTGCCTGTTATATATAATTAAATCATTCTCTAATCAGTTGATTAAAGAATGAACTGGATAGTCCAATAAGTTCATTCTCTAACGTAATTAATCTCCCATTAATGAATGTATCACACACTTCGAGATGACAGAATCTATCAAGATCTGGTTTCTCAACGTTTAAGGAAAATTATATAAGAATCTAAAATCGGTAATAGCATCATTACGAGATGATCTAAATATACATTCTACTTGGTAAGGTAAAAATATAAATTATTAGAACCAACCTTTTTCCAGGAGATTTGTAGAATTAACTGAACTTTCGTAATTCAAAATTTCTATTGCTCTAAAGAATCATTATCAAACTCTTCAAAGGCTATTTTCAAGAATTCTTGGAATAACGATGTCATACATTTCCATTAAGATTTTCAAAAGATCGCTTGTGATTCTATGCCAATATTTTTAATATTTTCAGTTTAAAAAACTTTATTTTAATTTTAAAGCATTTTAAAATGAAAAAAAAGTTTTATGAAAAGTCTCCTGTAATCACAAAATAAAGAAGAAGAAACGAAATCCCTTTTCATCAAATGCTGAATATTATCTTAATAAAATTTGCCTTAAAGTATCATACAAACATTAAGATAAAGTCTTTTCATCAAATATTGAAGGCTGTTTCGATGAAGTGTACCTGAAGGCATAGATCAAAGATAAGATATTTTTTAATGTTGCTTCAAGGAAATATATGCAATAGTTTGAATTATTTGATATTCACTTTCATCCTTTCAAAACATATCTATGAGCAATATTTTCTAAAAGATTTATGTTTACGATCTCACATCTTTTACTTTTCAATGTCATACTTTTCAGAATATGTCCTCGAAATATTTAAAAGTGAATCGTGCTGACTTTTTTTCATACATCGACATATCATATCTTCTGTTACTGAAAGATGCTGGTGTTTTACCCTTTGGGATGTCCACTAAAGATGGCAAGTTTCTGGCTTTATCAACTATTAGATTCTTGAATATATTTCAAAATGTTATATATTGACACATAAAAAGTATTACAAATGCCTTTATCAAAATGGCAAAATAATTCTTCAGATTAAGCATATAAAGAATACAAAATTGATATCGATATGGTCTTATTCACCAAAGGAGTTGATGACGAATATATTAAAAGTAGTACTTCTTTTATGAAAGGTCTGCTTTCCGTTGGAGTTTCAACCAATAATTTTCGCTTCTTTTAGAATCATAAATAATTAAGATTTAACTAATTTGGCTTAATGTGTTAATGTATGTATAATGTATTAAATAAATGTATTGTATGTATGTATAATGTAATGTAATTAAAAATGTATTTGATACCTTATTAATATTATAAAAACTCTTCCAAAAATTTCAGCAATTGAGGATTGGCTAGTTTCACTCATTGGTTAGTTTAAAATTAACATTAATTATTATTACATCACGAACTTATTATTAATCAAAAACAATTTTGTCAAAAATAAGACTGAGCGAAAAGTAGTAAGACGTTAATGATTTTATCTTTCACACCCTCTAAAATCCACATGCAATATAGTTATAAGCAGAAACCTATTTAAACGCTGATGAAACTGAAATAATTTGATTTTGGATTGCACAGCATAAACGAAATTTTAAAGAATATTTGTGTTTCGTTTTGTCCACTAAACCAAAGATAATGAGGAAAATTTTGTAATTTGAAAAAATAAATTAAGTTTTTCCTATCAAGTATTTCCTAAGCATTCTTAACTGACAATATTTTAAAATATTATTTATTTTCCTCATTAAAGTAAAAAGTATATATATATATTTCTAAACATTTTCAGGCCAACGTAAAATAAATGGATAATTGTAAATATAAATAAGATTCTAAAGGAGACAAGGAAATTTACAAAAGGAATTATATTACTATTTCTAAAACAATTAAGAAATATTTAACGTAAGAGCTTTACAATCGTTATTAAATAAAAATAAATTAGAAATACCAAGTATATCTAACTTTTTAATTGAATTGTATGTGTAAATAAAAAGTTTTTATGGTAAATTATACAATTAAAAGAATTAAAACCCTTTGTTCAGTACATTTTTAAAGTTCATTTGAAATTCATCTCTATTGAAAAAAAAAACTTATCAATGTATTTTAGGAGCATAGCGTTTATTAAACGTGTGTAGATTTTACAGTAGTAAAAGTAGTAACTTTGTTATCATATAAAATTATTTCATATGGATGATAATGACGTTCCTACCAAGGCATATATTCCGTTTAACAAACGTAACAATAAAGATGGTTCTCTCCAAATATAATTTTAGTATCAATGTGGAAATTCTGAAACTTACTGAAAATATAGTATACAAACGTATAATATTTTGAAAAAGAAGCGAGAATATATATCTCAAGTTATTTAAACATATATTTTATTAAGATATTCTCTGAATTTGTGAATGTTTCTAAAAGATTATGAAATGGTCTCAAGTTAGAGAGAAGGAATTATGTATTTATGTATATTGAGAAATAGCCATGCTGTAAATACTTTATTGTTATTATTCAAAATACATGTAAATATCAATATAAAATAAAATTGATTATTAATATACTTAAATAACAAGCAAAATATGAAGTACAGATTTTAATAATAAATATTTATTTATTAGAGATGAATATAGGAAACACAAATTATTATTTGCTTTGATGCGGCAGGAATAATAATGAGATATCTAAAACGAGCTTATAAAGG